>JAXQQM020074078.1:0-12535 GCA_034641835.2 Pinus albicaulis
GTAGTTGACCATTGTGTGTGTTGGCGAGTGATCAGGTCTCACGGGCAAGACCCAGGTTCAGGGATTGTGGCCAACAAAGGAATCCGCTGTAGTCTAGGATTACGCCGGCATTATCACCCTACTCCGGAGAGTAGAGAGTCTCACCCGAGGCGTGCCGCGACCACATGCAGAAGGGGAATAGACCAGGGGCAAGGAACAGATTCACAACTCATTCTCATTAGTGATTAGATTGCATAGATAGAATCACGTACGCAACATCATTCAGAGAACATACAGATATTAAGCAAATGAAATTTTTAAAGCATCCCAATCAACACACATGCATGTGAATCACACAAATAGACAGCAACATGCAATTGCATTAAGCTCTTGGCCAACTCCCGGTTACATAGCTTTGCAATGGTCTTACAGATTTGATACATCTATCTTGCGGAACAGAGACTCTACATCAATAGACCCTAGGAACTACAGAGACCTCATCCATGCTCTGGATTCCTGCTGCAGCATGCGGTTTTTCTCCTTTCGTCGCTCTCTTCTTTCTTCTACTGTGGAATCATCCCCTCTTTCGTCCGGGTGACTGCTATTTATCTACCCGCTGTCGCGACTGTTAGTTCTCTGTATGTCCTTCTGCAGCTGCTTCTAGCTTTTCTCTGATTATATGTGTGTTCCGCTTGCGTTCTTTCTGCTGTATCTTCTCCTTATCTGCACTTATGCATCTAGTTTCCTCTGATATGTGCCTGTTCCGTCGCAACCTTGGTAGCTCCGCCGTTTGATGTGGTTGTGACTTGGTTGCGGCTGCCGTGTGTCCTTGTTCCGCAACCCCAAAATATGGTCGTTGTTCCAAATTCAAAACATTAAAAACAAGGGCCCCAACAAGCCCCGACCACAGTTCCTTGATTCGTCCCCGAGTCAATCACAAATTACGGTTTCAATCTCCATTTCCCTGCTTGACCCCGTGCCTTGTTCGCCCTGTGCGCTTTCATCCTGTGCTCGTTCCTGCTGCGCACCTTCAGCTTGTTCCTGTCCTTGCTGTGCGTCTTCAGGCGGTTGTTCGAACAAGGGCCCCAACTCCGGAATCCTTTGGAATGTTGTAGCTCGAAGCTCAGTAAACACCGACACGGCTTGCTACCACCCCTGGATAAGTGAGTCCGTGTCCTCAGCGAGCTTGGTGACAGCAGCTTCTGCAATGGGCGTTGGGACAGCTCCAAACACTGTGTTGATCTGGGTCTCGGCTGCTGCTGTGAGCTGTTGTATGGCCAGGGCGCTAGATTGAAGCGGCGGCCGGAGCTCATGAATGACGCGTTTGGCCTCCTCCGAGCAAGCCTCTGTGTGTTGGAGCTGTGCCTCAAGCTCATCAGCCTGGGCGTATAATTGATCCAGCCGGGCGGGGTCAGTAGCCTCTTGAATTTCCCTGGAAACCTGCTGGAGTTGGGCTGAAATCGGCTAGGTCTTGACTGTGAGGGCCAGGGAGCATTCCTGAAGGCCCTTCAGGAGGTCCCGGGCCTCTCGTGCCGTGGATTGGAGTGCTTCCTGCATCTGAGCTGCCTGGCTCTGCTTGGCGGCCACCTGAGCTGAATAGTCGACCTCGGGCGCGGCCGGCTCGGCACGGGCTACTAACGCTGCCCGAAGCTCATGATTCTCCCGATGTAATTCCTGAATAGTGATGCGGAGGTGGATAGCTTTCTCAGAGAGGCTGGCCACATCAATTTCGGGAGGCAGCAGGGGGTAATGAGGCCCTAGGGAGGGCCAGAACTCGGAGAACATCCGGGTGACATTGGTGATCATCGCTTCCATCTGCTCCCGTGTTGTTTGGAGTTGGTCGCGCTGTTCAGTAAGCGTGGCAAGTTGGTGTTGCTGCTCGGCATACTGCCTCTGGAGTCCCAAATGCAATCTTTCGGCCTGTTGGGCCGCCCTTTGAATTAGCAGATACAGCTGAGCGGGATTGTCAGGCTGGAAGGTGGTGGTCCCAGAAGGGCTCTGCGCTGGCATTTGCTCCTACAACGGTTTCCCACCGACAACTGTGCCATTGACATGCCCAAGAGGTGAGAAGGGCGTGGCCTCTGAATGTGCAGTGTCAACCATATTCGGATCCAGCAGTTCTTGCTGATCAAGGTGAGCCGATCGTGAAGGAACTGTGGCCTCAGGCGGAACCTCGGCAGAATCAGACCCGGTGTGCAGCTGCTGTGTGAATATATCAGCGAAAGGAGGGTGGGGTTCGACCACTGGGTCGATCGGTGGTATGAATGTGGTAGCACCAGAGTCAACCTCAGCCCCGTGGTCCCCACCCATGAGTTCCCAGATAATGGGGTCAGATATCGTAGCCGAGGAATTGGACGGGGCGGATGAAGTGGCAGGCGGAGGAACAGTGGATGGAGCAGTGGAGAGCATGGTGGGGGTGTGTGGAAAGTGCATATTGATGAATTCGGATGGGTCGATGAGGGGTTCCTCAGTAATCAGCACCCCGGTGCTTGGGGGCAGTGGTGGATCATCAGCAGTGAGGTCCACCACTGGATTTGCCTCGGTGGTGCAGGCCCTCTTAGCTTGGGGGGTCTCGGGTGAATCCCTAGGCCCACTCGTCTCGCCCATCGGGGTCGTGAGTGGATCAGCAGAGGTAAACAGGACAGTGGGGATGGGGGAGGTGAGCGAAGCGGTACGGGGGTGCGAAGTGGAGCGAGTGAGCTGAAATTCAGAAAATAAAGGAAATGGGGTAGCACCGCTAGAAATAACCTGGGTCGCCGCATTGAGATTTCGTACCTGATTGTTGAAGTGGCGGACGACAGGGATGAGTGGTTCAGGGAGTTCTTATGATGTTGCTGCCACCACCGTCTCAGCAGGCTATTGCACCAGCGCCATCCTATCAAAATTGTATCTCGGGAGCCCGTCCCGCATGTGCTTCGTGACCCCCGGCCATGAGCAGACTTCACGGTGGAAGGTAGCATCGTCCAGCTGAAACTTCAGTGGGGTCATTCGGAAGGTATCTGCCGGAACGCAAGCGGGTCGGAGGTAAGTATGCTTATGACTTACCCCGAACCACACTTGCTCACTATAGTCATCCAACAGGTTCCTGGGCACCCTTTGCTGGCATGCCACCACATCCGTCATTAGTCGGTACCAGGACCGAAACGCATCTGCATTCACCAGTTTGGTACTGGGGTCATTTGAGACCTACCATGGAGTGAATTTCATCGTGAGGGGCTGGCCCTCGGGGATCTCTGCTGTGAACCGGATGTGTGGAGTGTGCCATTTCCACATGGCAAAAGCAATAATCAAATAGCCATAAATAAAAGTAGTTGCGCGCTTATAATTCTCCTCGCACACATCGAACAACTCCTTTAACAAGAACGAACACCAATTCAGTCTGGTGCCTTGGACACAATGTTTAGCAATTGAAATAGTATCAAGAGTGCATTCGCCCTTGGTGTAATGCCTCATTGTCTTGTTGGCAATGAGGTAACAGGCGAATCGAATCTCAGGCTTGTTAATGAGGTCGATCTTGGCTCCTTTCCCCCCCCTGCGAGTGCCATACTTGGTATAGAAGTCTGCATCGCCCGACTTTCGTGCGCGCTTGGAGGAGGTCTGGCCGGCCATTGAGACGTCGGCACCCATCTACGAAAGCCCTGTGAGGTAATGAATATCTTCGGCATGAATGGGAATTTCCTGGGTCAGCCACAGGGACCCATTCTGAATACGGCTGAGGAGGAAGCGTGTACACTGCAGAACTGGTCCAGTGGTGCCAAATACCGAAAGATTCCTCAAGTTCATTAGGGACGAGGTCTGAAGGCCCCTGAACTCAGGCAACAGGCGGCTGGCGGGGTTTCCGGCTGCAGTGCAATAATGCTCCATGTATGCCTGCCGCTGGAGGGACGAAAATTCGGCAGCATTTGAGAGGTTGGCATCAATCAAGGCTGCTTTATCATACTTTCCCACTAGGGACTCGGTCTTGTGAATCCGAGTGTCGAGCTTTGGTTCAACGACGGCTAGAACGGCCTTCGGCATCTTGGCCCGGTGCTGATAGACCTGTAAAATTTTCCTTGGGCGCCTTTCCTGGTGCAATGTGTTCTGAGAATGCAATGGCTCTGGTGCAACTGCACTTGCTAATTCGAACGGGTCTGGCATTCTCATGCTTCTGGTGCTCATGCAAGTTATGTCAGCACCTGGCACGAGTGGAGTTGATGAGATCTTCTAACGAATTAATTCCTGCTGGCATTCTTTCTGCGATAATCGTGTGATCAATCGCATGCCAATGAGTGCTGTGACAGATGCTGATGGTGGCATGGGGAAATGGGCGGACGCAACGGTTGAGGTTATTGAGGGTGATGGCCAAATGATGACGGCATGGTCGCTGCTAAGTATGGTAATTAATGTTGCAGATCCAGGCGATCCTACGGACTGACACAAGTACGAGGGCGGACTAAGTTGGACTGACGTAGAGACTAGGACAGATCCTACAGGGATGACACGCTGGACCGGCGCCGCCCCGACCATAGTCGGTTGCGGTGCGGACCTCGCAACTGAGCGGTTATTGACACACTACCTATGAACAGAGAATACCTCCTACTCTCATCCCGATTGTGGGAGAGTTATTCAACTACGCTACACTATGGGTGCTCTCGGGTGCGAGAGTTATTGATGAGAAATGAAAAGTACTTACTCCTGGTAGGGTTTCAGGCGTGCGCCATTCACCCACCCAGGCAGAACCGTACCGTCCAGTTGTGCCAACCGAACGGCTCCAGAGTCGCGAATCTCGATAACGAAGTACGGTCCCAACCAGTGCATCTGTAGCTTTCCAGGGAACTTCTGGAACCTACTGTCGTACAAAATAACTTTGCTGCCAACTTGGAAGGTTTTTTTCTTAATGTGGCGGTCGTGCCACGCTTTCTACTGGTCCTTCTGAATCTTCTGGTGGAATTCGGCTAGGAAGCGGGCTTCATCCAGTTCCTGCAATTCATGGAGGCGCTCCTGGAGGGAGGCCTCTTCCGAAAACTTCAGAGACGTGGCGACCAACAGGCTTGGTACAATAAACTCGGCAGGGATCATAGCCTCCCGGCCGTACACGAGCTGGAACGGTGTTTGATTGGTCAAGCGCTTCACCGTAGTCCGATAGGCCCATAAGGCCGCTGAGAGGCGCTCGTCCCAGTCATCACGCTGGGCATTGCAAATCTTAGTCAAGCCTCTCTCAAGAATCTTATTGAAGGCTTCCACCGTACCATTAGCTTGCGGGTGATACGGGTTACTCTTGTGATGCTGAACCATGAAGGTGTTCAGCAGTGTTTTGACCATGTCATTAATGAAGTGCGTACCCTGATCACTGGTTAAACTTCGCGGGCAGCCAAACCGGCAAATGATGTGCTCAAAAATGAACCGAGCGGTGGTATCCGCTGTGCAGTCGCTTACTGCGGCTGCCTCAGCCCACCTGGTGAGGTAATCTGTGGCGGTAATGATGTACCAGGCCTTGGAGTGTTTGGCGACCGGAGTTATGGGCCCCACAAAATCGACAGCCCATTTCTCGAACGGCCGCAACACATGCACTGGGTGTAACGGAAGCTCGTCCCGGTGAGAGGGCCTGCCCGTCCGCTGGCAGACGTCGCACCACTTCACATAGGCCTTACAATCGGTATGTACTGTCGGCCACCACAGGCCAGCTTAGAGCACCTTTCTTGCAGTGGGTTTCGCACCGACATGCCCTCCCGCAACACCGTTGTGACATTCCCACATTACCGCTTCCCGTTCGTGGTCAAGGACGCATCTACGCAGAACCTCATCGAGGCCCAGTTTGTATAGCTGCCCTGCGATCAATTGGTAGTCGGCGGCTCGGACGACCAAATGCCATTTCTGCAACGGGGTGTAGTCCTGATGGCATTGCCCCGTGGTCAGATAGGCGGCAATGTCGACCAAGTAATCTGGTACAGCTTTGACTCGGAAGAGGTCAGCGTCGGGCAGCTGATCATCGAGGGAGTCATCATTCTCCCCTGTCTCCAACCTGGATAGGTGATCGGGCCCGACATTCAACCTCCCGGGCTTAACGATTACCTTGAACATGAATTCTTGAAATAGAAGAAACCAACGGCAAACCCGTCCTTCCAGAACAGGCTTATTGACCAAGTACTTCAAGGCAGAGTGGTCCGTGAAGAACTTGAACCTGCCCCCTAGAAGAAAGTGGCGGAACTTCTGAAGAGAGTACACCATCGCCAGCACCTCCTTTAGGTCGTGTTGTAATTCTTCTCCGCATTGGACAATTTGCGGCTGGCGAAGTATACCGGGTGGTCAATTGTTGTATCGCCTGGTTGCGCCAAGACAGCCCCAAGTGCAATACTGGAAGCGTCGATGTGCACATGGAACTGCTTATCCCAATCGGGATGAACTAGAATAGGCGTCGACGCCAGCTTTTCCTTCAGGGTGTCCAGGGCTACCTGACACTCCTTCGTCCACTGAAAGACTGTGGACTTCCGCAGAAGTTGTTCTAACGGAGCAGTGATCTTGGCATAGTTGCGGATAAACCTCCTATAGTATCCCGTATGCCCGAGCAATGCCCGCAACTGTTTCACCATCTCAGGGGCTTCCATGTGTAAGATCACCGCAACCTTGGCGGGGTTGACGCAGACCCCTTGCTTGCATACCACATGTCCCAACAACGTGCCGAACGGAACAGCAAAAATACATTTCTTTAAATTCAAGGAAATCTGCAGCTGGCGGCACCAATCAAACATGACCCGCAACAGGGTAGCGTGTTTCTTCAATAAGCTGTAGACAGTCCAGTCGTCCATGTAGACTTCCAGGAACTTGTGGAGGTACTCCTGGAAGGCGGCTATGACAATCCGGGAAAACACGGCCGGAGCGTTCTTCAAGCCAAACGGCATGACTTGGTATGCGAACGACCCCCACTCAGTGGTTAAAGTTGTCTTTGACTTATCTTCTTCCGCAATACGCACCTGATGGTAGCCCGAAAATCCATCAGTGAAGGAGTAGGCTTCGTTCCCCGCAACATGGTCCAACACTTCGTCGCTGAAAGGGGTGGGGAACGGATCATGAATGCAGGCATTGTTCAGACTGCGATAATCGACACAAACCCGTATCTCTGCCTTGTCTTTCTTATTCTGGATGATGATAGGGCTCACCCACTCTGCTTGCTCCACGAGAAAGATGAGACCCGCGGCCAGCATCTTGTCGATTTCCACCTTGACCTTCTCTTTAACTCGCGAGTTCAATCGGTAGGGCCAGTGCTTCATAGGCCTGGCACCCGGTTTCAGCACGATGCGCATTTCTCCAAGGTCTCCTTTGATGCCCTTCAGATCTGCGACCGACGAGGGGAACAAATCCTCATATTCCTTGAGGAGGCTGAAAATTTACTTGGTCGTCTCCTCGTCCCAGTAATCGCCCACTATATCCAACTTAGGCTTCTCCTCCGTACCGATGTTTAGCTTCTTTGTCTTCAGCGGTCGTAAATGGACCCCTTCGGTGGCCGGCTCTTTGTTAACGTTCCGCTCGCCTTCCTTCTCTTCGAAGTAAAGGTGCCTTAGGTCTTCCAGACCATCGTCCTCCGGATCGCCGTCAATCCTTTGGCAAACCAACTCTCACACGGCCTTGGGATGGGCGGGCAGCGTGCAGCAGTCGGTCTGCGGATCACGGAAAAACAGTACTGCCCTGATAGCGTGCAAAGCCTGAGATTCCAACTTTGTGTCTCCCGCGAAAGAGAAACACCGCACAAATTTGCGCGCGACTTCTATCCAAGAACTGGTCCCTCGTTTCCGTTCTTCCTCCAACTACCATGCATGGGGGATGGTGTCTAAAGAGTGGACAAACCGATGAACCCACAGCTCTTCCGGGTATCCTATACTTCGCCACTGCTCCTCACAAGTCCGCAAGTGGTCCTGCGGATCGGAAGTCCCAGAGTACCGCTGCCTGCTTTGAGGGCCTTCATCTTCTTTGAACCGCGCCCGCAATGCGTCCGCCACACTACTCCATCGCGACAAGGTATTGCGGTGATTTTTCCACCATCGGGCTACTGTAGACTGTAGTGCGACATCCAAAAGGGGTAGTCTGCTCCCTTCCGGCACGATGTCCTCAAACCTAGTAATAAAGGTATTGACAGCTTGCATGTTTGACAGGGTGGGGTATTCCGTGAACTCAGCACCAATCCAGCTGACGCAGCCAACATAGGCACACCTCCGCGTGCTGGTCTCGTACCCCCCCTGCTGCCAGTCTTCCCACGCGAGTTTGGATCCCAGCTCGGAACTCTGGATGCTCCGCCAACTGACAGAGCCAATCGCGGTCAGGTTAATATAGTCTTCCTGCTTCCCTGCAGTCATCTTGTAGAGGTGGTCCATCATCGGAGCATCCTCTCGGTTATCCACTGTTTCGGTATACCTCGGGCCTTGATATGGGTCGAGAGGCTGAGTGACCCAGACCTTCCCATCTTCAAAGATCATCAACTCCTTTTTGAGGTCGATGATAGCATAATTCTCAAAGGCCCAATCAATGCCCAACAGGGCGGGGTAAGGATCCTTGTCTCCCATAATATCAATGACCTCAAAATCGGTGTAATTTTTTACCCCCGCAATGTCGACCTCGACACCTTCGAGTCGGCCAATTGGCAAAATGCAGTACTGGTTCGCCATCCTAAGTTGGCTGGGCGAGTAGGCCAGCCGTGGCTTTCCGAGAGCCTCCCACGTCTTGCGTGGCAGGATGTTGACGTCAGACCCTAAATCAAGCATGGTGTCGCTGATTTGGAATCCCCCAACCTGCGTATTGAGCCGAAACTCCTTACCTGTTCGTCGCTTATTTCGCTTGATGCGC
Source organism: Pinus albicaulis (assembly GCA_034641835.2). NCBI lineage: Eukaryota > Viridiplantae > Streptophyta > Pinopsida > Pinales > Pinaceae > Pinus > Pinus albicaulis. Next base: position 8,794 of record JAXQQM020074078.1, read on the forward strand.
TGCACCGATTGGGGGGCTGGGTCCACCAGTTCCCCCAGTCCTGTCCTCCCCTGCAGTGCCCCTTCCAAAGTACACTTGAGCTGCTGCCGCAGAGCAGCACTATCAACAATCTTGAGGAATAGTTGGAGCCATTCTTCTATCAGAGTTCCTGGGGCATGCTGTGGCCCAGGATCTGTCGGCAGGGGTACCTCCAGGCCTTTCGCTTCACGCAGCTGAGCAAATGCTTCAACCGCCTCCTAAAAATACTTCTTTTGTGCCTCTGTTCTGATTACCCGGTGCGGGGAGGCTGGCCTGAAAACTGGTGCAGGCTCCTTTCCGCGAGCATCCTCCCCTGTTTTCTTACCACCCCTTGTCACAATAGCGACGTTCTACATGGCCGGAGTCACGGCCACCCGCGGCTCGGCGTTTACCAAGTTCGTGCCCCTCTGTCGTGCACGTTCTTCCCATTTTTTGATGTGCTCGGGACAGTCTTCTATCGCATGGGTGTTTACTCGACACTGGGAACACCACGGACGGCGAGGGAGGGGACATTCACGAGCCACGTGGCCCTCCTGGTCACAAATATAGCATTCAACCGGCCCGCGGCCCCCAGCGCGGCCTCCGCGCGCCCCGCCCTTTCTTCCTCTAGGAGCCTCATTCACCCTGTAGGAGGGTCGATCCAACCGGTCCGCGAGTGCGTCGAGAGCCCGGAATTGTTCCGTGTTGTGAGTCGTGGAAGCGCAAAACTCACAATATACATTGTTTGGCACGTTGGAATACTTTTGTAGGATCGAGCACATCCGAGGCGAACGTCCCACCGTCCGGCAAATCTCACAATACTTCGTGGCGGCTGGGTTGAGTTGGGAGGGGAACCCCACGTACAGCTGTTGCGTCTGGTATACTCCCTGCGGATTCAGCGCCGCGCCACCCCTCGTGGGTGGCCCCGCTTGAATTTCTGCGACCGAGGGTCCCACCCCTGCGCCACGCAACCGAGGACACTCAGTTGCGACATGGCCTTCGACCAAGCAATGAGTGCACCAAACGTTCGGCCTGGCTGGTCTGACCGGATGTATCTCCTTGGGCTTTTCGGTCAGGCTAGCTATCTGATGCTGCAAGCCCACCAAGGAGGGATCCTGCGGGGTCGACCCTCCCCAATATTCCTGAGGGTAGCCCGCCATGGCCTCGATCTTCATGGCCTATTCCAAAGCGTCCTGCAGATTGTCGATCTTCTGTTGGGTGAGGGGGGTTCGCGTCAAGGGAAGCAGAGCCTTGATGAACCCGTCCCTCTGATGGTTCGGGTCGATCGGGTAACTGAGTTTCCCGATTGCGTCCTTGAATCGCCGCATTAGCTCCCATGTAGTTTCTCCTTCCTTCTGTTTAATTTCCTAGAGCTCGGACAGACCCTGTTGGTCTGTCTGGGGAAGCTTAAATTCCCAGACAAAATCTCGCTTCACGTCCGCGATGACGGGATTCGGGTGGGCCTCAGACCACTTGATGAACCATCGCAGAGCCCTCTCTCTGAGCATGGTCTGGAACTCTATTAGTTTCCCTGCGTCCGGCGTCTGCCGAGCCCTCCAAATGGCTTCGCACAGATACCAGTGTTTCTCTACATCATCATTACCCCGGCCCGAGAACTCGGGATATCGGGTAAAAGACCCAGCCATGTTCACTTGCGGCGGGTTGACCAAGATAAATCCTCCAGGTCCTGGTTGCGTGACTGTTCCACTCGGGAACGCAATACTACTAGTGTTACTGCTACTAACGGGTGTTGTCGTCGACACTGAACTACTCTGCAATTGACTCAATGCTTGTAATTTAACGAAAATATTACTCAAAGGTTGATAAAGTACCAGGGGAAGGTAGGGATCATGGCCATGCAGATTAAGAGGAGTATGGCAGGCTGGAGAACTAAATGTCGTCCGCTCTTGAAACAAATGCTGCATCACAACGTACCATTCACCATCGGAACTTTCCTCGGGCTGCGCATTTCCATCATCTTCGTCAGTCACCGTCTCGCGTGCTCACTTAGCTGGGCTCCCATGCACCCTTCGTACTCCCACAGCAGTCCCTTCTCGTCCCTGAGTATCCGCGTCCATACTTCCTACCCTCTGAGGCGCCTCCTTCTGATTATTCCTCTCGATCTCTCGTCTCTTCAAATCTCGCATCACCCTTCTTCGCCACCTATCAGCAATCTGCGCCCGCCGATGTGCACGTCGCTCCCTCAGCTTCCTTGTGGCCTCAGCATCCATTCCCCACTCCCCGTGCCACGCTCTACGTAGCATCGATCCCTTCAACCCTTCCCCCAGTACTGGTGGTTTACGCTTCCATACTTGTCTTGCGGAATTCTATCAACCCTTCATCCACCATCAGAGCTTTAATCCACAGCGGAATCTCCTTAAGCAGCTTCCCTCTGAGCCCGGAGCGGAAGGTAGCCTCGGCCTTCGAGAAGGACTGATAGCACTCAGCAGCAAACTCCACAATGTATCCTTCCACCGTGGTCTCCACCCAAAAATCCACCGTGCGGGTCAACTCGGTGTTCAACCGATGCAGAGCCACCAGATCTCTGTGCGCCCACCTGTGGTTTATCTTCCGCGAGCCATCTCTAGGTACCTTCGTCTGTAACCTCCACGACCAATTGTGAAGTTCGGTGGGGAACTTTCCCCAGAAAATTTCGTACGTATCACTAGCTAAATCTGAGAAGAGGACGAGTTCCTTGATCGCTGCCTCCCCTTTCTTAATCAACTCCGCTTGCTGAGCAATGAAATGGTCTAAATGATTATCCCACCATCGCTGTATCTCCCCTTCGAAGATCCATGATACCATGGTCTAGATCCCCTCATATCATGCGTGTCCCGGCAACGGAACCATTTGTTGGCGAGTGATCAGGTCTCGCGGGCAAGACCCAGGTTCAGGGATTGTGGCCAACAAAGGAATCCGCTGTAGTCTAGGATTACGCCAGCATTATCACCCTACTCCGAAGAGTAGAGAGTCTCACCCGAGGCATGCCGCGACCACATACAGAAGGGGAATAGACCAGGGGCAAGGAACAGATTCATAACTCATTCTCATCAGTGATTAGATTGCATAGATAGAATCACGTATGCAACATCATTCAGAGAACATACAGATATTAAGAAAATGAAATTTTTAAAGCATCCCAATCAACACACATGCATGTGAATCACACAAATAGACAGCAACATGCAATTGTATTAAGCTCTTGGCCAACTCCCGGTTACATAGCTTTGCAATGGTCTTACAGATTTGATACATCTATCTTGCGGAACAAAGATTCTACATCAATAGACCCTAGGAACTATAGAGACCTCATCCATGCTCTGGATTCCTACTGCAGCATGTGGTTTTTCTCCTTTCGTCGCTCTCTTCTTTCTTCTGCTGTGGAATCATCCCCTCTTTCGTCTGGGTGACTGCTATTTATCTACCCGCTGTCGCGACTGTTAGTTCTCTGTATGTCCTTCTGCAGCTGCTTCTAGCTTTTCTCTGATTATCTGTGTGTTTCACTTGCGTTATTTCTATTGTATCTTCTCCTTATCTGCACTTATGCATCTAGTTTCCTCCGCTATGTGCCTATTCCGTCGCAACCTTGGTAGCTCCGTCGTTTGATGTGGTTGCGACTTGGTTGCGGCTACCGTGTGTCCTTGTTCCGCAACCCCAAAATCTGGCCGTTGTTCCAAATTCAAAACATTCAAAACAAGGTTTTTCAAAACAAGGGCCCCAACAGTGTGGTTTATTGTGAGCCACG
>JAXQQM020074941.1:0-123411 GCA_034641835.2 Pinus albicaulis
AATATTCATACATACCAACTATTCATTAATAATTAATTATTGTTTGTTAGTTATAAAATTTTATAACTAAAAATTACAACCATAATTGAATGTTCATATTCATTGTGCAATTTAAGAATAAATTATTTATTTTGTTTGAGTATAGAATTTCTATTTTTATATATTATTGTACAATATAAGGACATCAATATAACTCATAATTAAAATCTACCCAAGTATTCAGGTTCACATGCAAATTTTTTCCCAAGATATTCATATATTTACATTTTAAGTATATACTTTATTACACAATATAACCATCAATCTAACTAACTCAATCATTACTAACTTGAATATATATATATATATATATATATATATATATATATATATATATATATATATATATATATATATATATATATATAATTGATTGATATTTAATTTTATATATAATTAGTTAATGAATTAATTTATTGTACAATAGTTTACAAGGTTTTGGATAGAGAGGATCAAGTGTTTGGTTGAGACACTTCTTGATGTGAAGTCACTGGTTCAATTACCCACTCTAATAGATATTATATATTAAACATGATAAAAGTATGATCCTCCCAATCTTACTAAAAAACAATATAATTACATCAATATAATTAATTTAATCTAATTTATATATTTACGCTGTAAGGCGTCATTATTTGAAAACAAATTTCCTAGTTTCCCCTGTGTCAGTATTTGGGCCATTGAATAAAATGTTAGACGATTGAAATGTTTTAGACCATTAGATATAATAACTCCTTCAACCTAACTAACTAACTAATTCAATGAATATTATTAATCTTTTCCACCTTACTATGAAATAGGATACATAATATAATTTAAATCTCGCCTAGGTAGACACAAATCAAACGACTTCGTCAATGTGCAGCTTAGCATTGCTGAAATTGACACCAGGGAATGCCCAGGTATAGATTATCACATGGATACCCAAAGCAGGACTAGACTGTAATGAATCGGCTCTCCATCGTCTACTCAGTAATGATAAGTCACATGATCCTCATGGACAAGACGCCGAATCTAAAGAAAATAGAGACGAGAAAGACAGAGATCTGCTTTTAAGATTGCTGGACCAGGTGACCCTTCGCTGTCTTCCAATTGAGTTTCATGGTTTTCCCCTGATTTTTCAGAACATATACATATAAATTAGGCGGTTAGCAGAAGAATGCTTTGTTATCATAATTTTTTGTTTCAGGAATTATTTTAACCATAGTCGATTATGTATGCATGTGCCTTGCTACCCAGAATGGATTCTGTATGCATGAATTTTACTACCCAGAATGGTTTCTGTAGGTATGTATGGATAAATTGACACAATTCTATGGTTGTGGGAAATGATATCACTGGCTTAGGGTAATACTGACTCCTGGGAAAATATTGCCTCAGAAACCCCATAAAATCTCGGTCTGATATTTGTTCGGAGGATTGGTTTTTATTGTTGTTGTTTTAAATATAAAATTTTTACTTTCAGGTTTGGAGTGGGGTTAGTCTCCTGGAGCATATCCCTTTTGAAAAAATGTGCTAAGAATCGAGCTTTGTTTATTAGTAGCGATAAATCCAAGAGTAAGCTAATCTCAGGGCAAACAAACTTCGCTTTCATCCTTAGATTTTATAGGTAATTTGCTTGCGGAACCAAGTTCTCGAAGGGTGAAGATTGGTTATAAGTTTGGGTTTTAGGTTGTGTGTAATGAATCCACTTTAATTTAAATATTGTGTGTTGAAAGACCCCCATGTAGTCGAATATTGATGTATTTAATTGCAGAGTTCCCAATTCTAAGGTACGGGCAATACTGCGGAGTATTTTACACGTGCTTCTATGGAGAAGATCCCTAAAATGGGTTCGATAGTTGATGCAAAAACCACAACTATTGCATCAACTAAACACGCAATTACCTTAATGCTGCGTGCAATAAAAAATTACTGAACTTACTGAGGGCTTATGTTACTTCTGGAGAACCTCAGTTCAGGTGCAAGTGTCGCAGCCAGACGATGTTGAATGCCTAGCAATGAGCTCATGAGGTGGGATCATATTCCTCTCACAATCCCACCCTTCATCACCATCACTACTCCAGTGAATGCATGTGTAAAAATTTCCAACAACAATTTGAATGGACCCATTTCACAGTTTGGAGCTCTTTTGCATAAGAAAAATGATGCTTTCACTAGTAATCCAGTTCTTTGTATAGTTTTTATTTTATGTATCGTTACTTGGAAACGATAAGAAAGGAGTCAAAGGATAGGCATAATTCCAGGAATACTCAACTGGACAAAAATGTAGATTGTTCTTAAGAGTTCAGGTAGAGTTGGGTGGCTCTGCCTTAAAAATGTTTATGAGAGATCAGTTGGAAGTGTCTCGGAGAGTTTTGTAGTTAACTGTTAGCACTCACAGAATTCAGATAAACCATTTGGAAGCTACATTATATCCTCTACAGATGTGTGTCAGTTGACTTTCTGGCTTTGGCATTATTTTCAATTATTTTCTAAATTTTCTCATTTGTTTGACATATGAAAAAATTCTAAAAAGAGGCAACTCTTAAAAATGATGTTAGTTGATTATAAGCATTATACAAACCTGTAATACAGGGATAGATTTGTAATTAACTACAGCTCAGACAAAGTTCGAATAAACCATTTGGAAGGGATATTTGTCCCCTATACAAAGTTCAACAACCTTATATGCAAAAAGTAACTTTTGGACATTCTTCAAAGTTAGTCTTTATAACACCATATTAATGTACTTTCTAATATACAGTGCTTTCTAACCACCATATTAAGCTACAACCTACAGTGCTTTCTAAGCCTTGAAGATATTTAGTAATCTTGCACAAGAGTTATGCCAAATAACTGATAGTCTATAGTATATTTATCACTTTGGAGTTTATATTGTTGAATATGTGTACATGAGCTTATTACCTACTGAATATTAGCTTTAATTTACGTATAAAAATATATATATATTGTTGAAATTAGCTGATGATCAGCATGGAGTGGCTTTTTTTGGAGATGAAAGTCGGTAACTTGTACAAATTACTTCTCTCACCAATATATTCTATGCAATGCAGTCCTCATTTCCACTTCCAATTTCAAAAAATTTGAGCAGTAGTGCTTCACATTAACGATGATGGTACAATTATTGTCACTGAAACTTAACTTTATGTAGAAAGGATAAAGTAATCCTTTCTTATTGAACTTTCATGATTGTTGCATTTCTTTCCTGTGATGGACTACCCAACCTTAATCTTGATTAAATACAACCTAAAATTGTTTGACCACAACACCTTTTGTTATAATGGAATGGTTGTTGAATCTGAGGTGTTGTAGATCTTTGTTTGGTGGCCCCATCTAATTTTGTTGTATTTGATGCCTTTAGGTCGGTAACAACATGTTTTATTCCTACTTGAACCTTAAATATTGAAATTGCTTCCCACAACCATTTTATGCTTTTTAACCTAACTTATTTTCTAAATGGAAATGAAGGGCCTTCAATATTTATAGTATCCTTAATATCTAACATAAAAGATAGTATGGTTTGTTTCTTATAACTTGACTCAAATGTTTAATTTGCAAGGGTTAATGCACCACTCACTAAGCCTTTTCTTGTTTATATTATTCTAACTTTAGTTTATGGTGCCGTATTGTTATATAGTGTAAGGTGATCTACCTAAATGTTTCATGAAATCAAAAAATTTGGAAACATGGTTTAAAATGTTTGGATTGACTTGATACATATATTTTCATGGCTATCCTTTATCGATTTACCACTTTCTTTTTCTTTCTTTGATATTAAAAAAATTATATTGATTAGAGATCATGTAGAATGATGTATGATTAACAGTATTACATGATATATATGATTAACAAATGCTTTGTGTTTATATGAAAAATAAAATGGAGTTAAAAAAGAGTTAAGATATGATTAAAAAATGCTTTGTGTTTGTATGTGAACTGTTGTCTATTGTGTTGATAAAAATAGAACATTATTATCACCCTTTTTGAATTTAATGATATACCTCGAGAATTTTGGCACAGACTCTTCTTCATGATATTTTTCCAATTGAGATGCCAATCATGTACTATTTAATATATTGAATCTTTGAAGCAACATCAGAGTTTTTTTAATGTGGTTTTCTTGGATATAAGTTTACTTCTAGAAATTTAGACAAGGTAGATCATTGAAACCACTTCAAAATACAACATTTGAAGCTCATATTCCTTCGCCAAACTTTTAAATGGGAAACGACTGTAAAAAATCATTTCTTGAAAGTTGTATATTCACCATCATCTGTTGTGAGGTCACGGGTAATAATTATTCTTTCTCCCACTTCTCAATTCTTTGATCTACACAACTGCAATTTGTTTGCTCATTTATATGGCTAGAATATGAATGCGAGTTAATTATTTCCCTTTGGTTCTACATATATTGAGACATGGCATTTTCTTCATTGGGTACTACATATATTGTGCAATCTATTTCATAAATGCTAGGTATTACCACCCTCTCTAGGTTGTTGGCAGCCTGCTTTTCCCAAGTACAATGTTTAGTTTATTCTGGGGATTATTATTGTACTTACAGTTAAGTAGATAAGAGGCATAGTGGCAGGTTGCATGGTGTTCTTTAATTAATTAAATGGTTAGATGTAACCTCCACCTTGGTTTCTAAACCATCATTTTCATTGCATGGCATTCTTTAATTAATTAAATGGTTATATGTAACCTCCACCTTGGTTTCTAAACCATCATTTTCATTTATAAACTAGAAGAGTTTGCAACAGCCTACCAAGGTTCCCTCATATTCATTTATTAATAAGAAAAGTTTGCAACATCCTGCCAAGATTCAGACTCCTGGTCACTAGAAAATCAAATGTAAATATACATGAATCATAGCTACACACAACCTTCACTAGAAAATCAAATGTAACTATACATGAATCATAGCTACAGACGACCTTCCTTTGTGGCTGCGACACCTTCATTTTCAATAGATATTCCAAGATCAATATAGTACATATTTCTTAGCATTTTTGGAATGAATTTCAAGTGCCATTTTCATTATAAATTTAAAAAATGGTCTAGATAAGGTTCGTGCCTTTGTAGATTTATATGTCACATTAAATTACTGTACACTAAACCCATAATTCCAATGAAATTGTAAGAAGAAGTTGTAAAAACTCAGGTGTATGACACTATTCATGCTGTGGGAAAGAAATAGAATTGGAGAAATGAAACTGAATTGAACAACTGAAAGATAAATCACTTGGAAAATTTATTAATGAAATTTTCCGTTGCTACAAGCCTCTCGGGCCATCTCTTTTAACTTAGTCTATTTCGTTATTACAACCATATTTCGTTATTCAACCTAAATTTTAGTTATTCTAACTACATAGGTAAATTTATAATATTCGTTGTCACATTTTTAACAAACTCCACCTTGACAACGAATTGTCCATTCAACATCTTTTCTGCAAGCCGAGAGAAGCAAGACACCATCTCAGCTTCTCTACTGTAACTGGATTCGTGAATATATCTGCATGATTCTCCTATGTGCGGACCTTCTTGAGGACTACTTTGCCGCCTTCGATTACATGTCTTACAAAGTGATACCTTACATCGATGTGCTTGGTCTTGTTGTGATAGGCTGGATTTGTAGCCAAATGAATAGCGCTCTGACTGTCACAAAACACATTCATTTTCTCCTGCATCCTTCCAATCTCATCAAGCAGACCTTTTAACCAGATTGCCTCTTTACAGGAATCTGAAGCAGTTATATACTCTGCTTCAGTAGTGGACAAAGCAACTGTCTCTTGAAGCTTTGACATCCAACTGATTACTCCACCTGCAAGAGTAAAAACATAACCTGTAGTAGACCTCCTTTTGTCCAAATCACCTGCATAATCAGAATCCACATATCCGTAGACTGTACCTTCGCGACCATCAAAGCTGATGCAATGGTCACTTGTGCCTCTCAAATACCGAAGCACCCATTTCACTGCTCGCCAATGTTCTTCCCTTGGATTTTCCATGAACCCACTGACAACTCCAACTGCATGTGAAATGTCAGGTCTTGTAGATACCATTGCATCATCAAGTTTCCTACCACATTTGCATATGGTACACGAGACATATATTGCTTTTCTTCATTAGTTCTAGGACTCAAATCCGAAGAAAGTTTAAAATGGGAAGCTAATGGAACATTAACAGGTTTCACATTGTTCATACCGAACTTTTCAAGTATTTTCTCCACATACTTCTGTTGTGATAACCAAAGCTTACCATTCTTCCTGTCTCTCTTTATCTCCATGCCCAAGATATGTTTTTCTACTCCAAGATCCTTCATTTCAAACGTCCTAGACAGTTGAGCCTTTAACCTGCTGATTTCTTCCATGCTTTTGCTTGCAATAAGCATATCATCAACATAAAACACCAAGATAATGAATATGCCATTGAAACTTTTGAAGTATACACAATGATCATACTCACTTCTGATAAAATTATGGCTCATCATGAAGGAATCAAAATTATTGTACCATTTCCTGGGTGACTGCCTTAGGCCATACAATGATTTCCTGAGCTTGCAAACTAATCTTCTGTTGCGACCTTGTACAAAACCTTCTGGCTGATCCATATATATCTCTTCATCCAAATCACCATGAAGAAAGGTTGTTTTAACATCTAACTGTTCTAACTCAAGGTCAAGTAAAGCAGTTAGTGCTAACACAGTACGAATAGAAACAAGTTTAACTACTGGTGAAAAAATCTCATGAAAGTCAATACCTTCAACCTGAGAATACCCTTTTGCAACCAGTGTCGCCTTATACCTTTCGATACTTCCATCAACTTTTCTCTTCAACTTGAAGACCCATTTGCACCCAACAACGCTTCTCCCTTCAGGAAGTTCTACAAGATCCCAGGTATTGTTCTTGGCTAAGGAGTCCATTTCTTCTTCCATATCCTTTTTCCATACCTCGCTATCTGCATCATCAACTGCTTCCTGATAACAAGATGGTTCCCCATCTTCAGTAATCAATGCAAATGATGAAGCAGAGTCTTCATACCTTTTTGGTGTTCTTATTTCCCTTGTAGACCTTCTTAGAGTGACTGGTTGCTGACTGGATTCTGGAATTTCTCCAGTTTCCTCTGCTTCTCCACCTTTCTCAGAATTCTCTCCTTCCTTTCGACTTTCTGGAAAAGGTACAGTCTCCAATTGAATCTACTGACCTGGAGATACTTGCTTCTTTTCAACATCTGATTTTAAAAGAGATGATTCATCAAATGTTACATCTCTACTAATGACTATCTTCCGTGAAGTAGGATCCCACAACCTATATCCCTTCACTGAATAATCATATCCAACAAAGACACAACATTTTTATTTTGGATCTAATTTTGAACGCTGATTTCTAGGAATAAGAACATAGGCATCACAACCAAAAATCTTCAAATGCGAATAATCACAAGACTGACCCGACCAAACTTCTTCAGGAATTTGACAGTTTATTGCAACCGAAGGTGATCTGTTAACTAAATAACAAGAATTAGATACTGCTTCTGCCCACAACTCCTTTTGCAGATTAGCATTACTAATCATGCTTCTAGCTCTTTCCATAAGAGTCTGATTCATCCGTTCAGCAACACCATTCTGCTGAGGAGTATAAACAGCAGTTTTATGTCTAACTATCCCTTCATCCTTACAAAATTGTTCAAATTCTAAAGAGGTAAATTCACCGCCATTGTCAATTCTTAAACATTTGATTGATTTGCCTGTTTTCTTTTCCACCATTGTTTTAAATTGTTTAAACACATTAAACACATCAGCTTTCTTTTTCAACATATAGACCCAAAATTTTCTGGAGAAATCATCAATAAAAGTTAAAAAATACAAGGCACCTCCATAGGACATAGTAGGAGATGGTCCCCACAGATCAGAATGAATATAGTCCAAAATCTGCTTGCTATTATGATTTCCAAACTTGAATCTTTGTTTACATTGTTTGCCAAACACACAATATTTACAAAAATCCAACTTCAAGGATTTCAAATCAGGAAGTAGCTTGCAATTCATCAGTACCTGAAGACCTTTCTCGCTCATGTGACCTAACCGCTGATGCCATAGACGAGAACCTTCTTCTGCTTTATCTGACATGATCGCTGCTTCACTGACTTGAGTCCTTCCCTTGAGTTTGTACAGGTTTCCAACCTTTTCAGCCTTCATAACAACCAAGGCTCCTTTCGAGACCTTCAGCACTCCATTCTGACCTGTAAACTTATAACCATGCGAATCCAAAACTCCCAAGGAAATCAAGTTTTTCTTTAGATCAGGTACATGCCTAACATCAGGACCTGTAAACTTATAACCATGCGAATCCAAAACTCCCAAGGAAATCAAGTTTTTCTTTAGATCAGGTACATGCCTAACATCAGATAAGGTTTTAATTGTACCATCATACATTTTAATTTTCACAGTTCCAATTTCAACAGTCTGACAAGATGCATTATTTCCCATGAAAACTGAATTACCATCTATAGTTTCATATGACGAAAACCAATTTCGGTGCGGACTCATATGATGAGAAGCACCAGAGTCTAATAGCCAATAGTCAGCATCTTGTGAGATATTACATACAGGGAGTGCTTTAGCAATTAAAACCTCATCATCCATACCTGAATCGACCTGATTTGCTTCCTTGTTGTTTTCTGCCTCCTTCCGTTTCCAGCAATCCTTTTTGAGATGTCCCGGTTTGTTGCAGTACCAGAATTTTTCTTTACTCTTCTTGCCACCCTTTGAATTCGATCTGGAAGAACCTCTTGTCTTCTCCCCCCGTTCCTTTGAGCGACCTCTAGCTACCATGGCTTCAGGTGCAGAAGTATCAATGCTAGATTGTCTTTGTACCTCTTCAGATAAGAGAGCACCCACGAAAGATTCAAATTTTAATGAATCAGCAGTGCTCAAACTGACTGAGGTCACGAAGTGATCCCATGACTCAGGCAGGGAACACAACAAGGTTATTGCCTTGTCTTCTTCCTCCATCTTTACTTCCATATCGGACAACTGACAAATAAGCGTATTAAAAAAATTTAAGTGATCTACAATTTTCGTACCCTCCTTCATCCGAAGGCTGTATAGTTGTCTCTTTAAATAGATTCTGTTAGTCAAATATTTTGTCATGTAGAGAGTTTCCAATTTCTTCAACAACCCTGCGGTTGTACTCTCTCCAACAATATTGAAGAGTACTTCGTCTGCCAAACACAATCGAACGGTACTGAGAGCTCGGGCATCCAAGTCCTCCCAGTCCGAGTTTGACATGCTTGCTGGTTTTTTAGTTACCCCGTCAAGTGCCTTGTGCAACCCTTGTTGCACAAGCAAATCCCTAACCTTCAGTTTCCACAAAGAAAAATTATTTTTTCCGGTGAATTTCTCCACCTCAAATCTTGCATTTGTCATTTTCGCCATTTCTCCCTCCTAGGGTTCCTCTTCTTTTTCCAACTAGGGTTTCAAACAAATATTTCCCCCCTTTTTTCTAGGTTTTTTTTTTTTTCTTTAAAAAAATTTCAGATTTTTTTTTTCTTTTTCTACTACTTAAAGAAATACAATTTCTATTTCTTTGCCACCTTTTCTTAAAAAAAAAACACAAACCCCGGCTATTACTTCAGAGAAATCTCATAAAAAACATCAAACCCTATTCTCCTTTTTCCTTCAACTAAACTCTTTTAAATTGTTTTTTCCAAGAAAACAAAGAATAAATCTGCCTTTTCTTTCTTCCACTGAACCCCTTTAAACTGAAAAAAAAAAAAAGAATAAATCTGATTTGCCTTTTTCTTCAACAAAAAATTAAACTCAATTTCTTAACACAGCCCCAAAAATATGTATTTTTCCAGAATCCTGCTCAGAAACCCTTTAATCAAAAACACAGATTTTTTTTAAAAAACAACTTCCATTCATTAAAAAATACCCGGCTTCTGTGCGGCAGCCCTTCCCTTTGTATTCGGTGGCTAGCAAACTCTGGTGCTTGACGGCTTCCCTTTGTTCAGCGCAAACTCTTCAATACGTGATGCACAACTCGCAAACTCGTGCAGACTCCTCCTCGAACGATTTTTGAACCTTCAGTCTTTCTCGAATTCTGGGCTCTTCAGAAAAACGGTCAGTCGATCACAATATAGTGGGCAGATCTTCAACACTCATCCTGGCTCTGATACCACTTGTTGTGGGAAAGAAATAGAATTGGAGACATGAAACTGAATTGAAAAACTGAAAGATAAATCACTTGGAAACTTTATTAATGAAATTATCCGTTGCTACAAGCCTCTCGGGCCATCTCTTTTAACTTAGTCTATTTCGTTATTACAACCATTTTTCGTTATTCAACCTACATTTTAGTTATTCTAACTACATAGGTAAATTTATAATATTCGTTGTCACATTTTTAACAATTCAGAGGCCAAACAAAGTAACTGTAAATAAGTGGGTACTATTATATGCTATGGGTAACTATTATATATTGTGGTTGTAATCTGTTCCCAGCCCCAACAATTCGATCGAATATCATAGGAAATTATGTTTTTACTTAGAAGGTCTGTTTGTTTGTTCTGCAGAATTCAGACCGTGGACCTGTAGGAATGGGGAAATAGTTTATGTTAGGGTCAGATGATTGGGGTCAAAGCGATAAATGGCCATTGCCAAGTCTAGGAGAATAAGACTTCCAACGGAGGCAAATTTATAAGTCCGTGATATGCATATCTGAAGAAGATTATCATGAAACAATTTTTGAATATGCATTGGCACAAATACGAGATGATATTCAATAAAAAATTATTTCTTCTCCCATTTATTGAGGCTCTTCTTTGTTGTGCGTATTCATCTATTCACTGTCATCTATTCTGAGGTCATGGGTAATAATTATTCTTTCTCCTAATTCTCAATTCTTTCATCTATACAACTGCAATTTGTTTGCTCATTTATATGGCTCGAATATGAATGCGAGTTAATTTTTCCCCTTTACTAAAATTGACCAAAATCACTACAGATATCTTGCTTAGCAACTATTAGATCTCTTTAAGATTCTTACGGCGTTTCCTTTGCAACATCTAGTGATGGTGCAATTGCTAGTAATAATTATAATAAAAATAATTACAATCATTACAAAGTTACAATCATAATGAGGTATTTATGTTCACATGTAATTTAAAAATATAAAAATATAGTCCTCCCAGTCTTACTAAAAACAATATAACTACATCAATATAATTAATTTAATCTAATTTCTATATTAATAATTATAATGAAAGTAATTATCATCGTTACAAAATTACAATTAAGGTATTTATGTTCACATGTAATTTGAGAATATAATTATTAGTTTAATTTATGGACCATCCATAGTAATCCTATTCAAAAGAGATGAAAATATAATCGGTTCATGTTCTTCTTTGAGTTGGATGATATTGATATTTAGTAAAAGGACAGTACACATATCGGTGGTAAAATCAGGTATTAAATTTGAACTATTATAAAATTTAATAATTTTATTAAAAATTTATAATATAAATGAAATTATTATATTAATATAATTACATATAAATTATAAAATATATTAAATTTTTTTAATAATTTAAAAACATATTTGTAAAACAAAATGATAAAAACTTAAACATAATATCAAAAAGTTTTTGTAAAATTGAATTTAAAAACGAAAGCTAAAACGAAAGTTCTTGTTCGAGTGACCTACTTGTGGCTTATTTGTTAAGTCACGTTTATGTGCAATGTGTCGAATTGAATTATGCTCTATGGCGAATTGAGTTAAACTTGGGTTCTAGTATCAAGCTTTCATATTCGACTTAAAATTCAGCAAAAAAATCAAACTGGTTCAAATTCAAATGAAGTTCAAGAAATTTCAAATGCGAAGAAGTTTGTTCCAAACCCACTCACTTACACCATAGTTATCAATGTACATAAATGTAACATGTTTTCTCACATTACAATACAATTTAGACAAGTAGTTAATCACAATTATATTGGAGAACTTTAATAGAATAAAACACGGAAAAAATGTATTTCTATTTCGATGTCACGAGTGAAACAAATTTACAATCATAATGTATAAAGACATCTCAATAAGTTATAAGTGTTGTTATTTATTTATTTTTCTACTTCAATGTCACCCGTCTCTAGTTGATGTCCATCTAGATAATTGATTGGCATGGTTTATTTAAATGTGTTTATGCATTGAGAGATGAAATACAAACTAAAAGCATTTGGTAACATCCTACTGTTTTTTGTTTTCTTCAGACCAAAACCATATTGGTGCACCGTTTAATTCAATCATTTTATTAACATTGCCAATGCTCTCAAGGGAATCCAAAATAAAGCTTTGCTGCTCTTATGAAATCATATCATCTATAGAATAATATGACAAGGCATAATGTTATATAATGAATAACCATCTAAAATGTTGCAGCACTAGGTTTCAAATTAAAATAAAATCTTCTACGAGTGGAGTCATCTATCACAAATAAATCAAGGTCTATTTACATGGCAGATTTACAATTCCAAAGTGCACATCTCAGTGATTAAAATGTTTAATTGGAAGAGATATACAACTAAAAATCTAAAAATGGTCTTAACTATTAATATATTTAGTTGGCATACCTATATGATCAAAAAATTTAAAACATGATGCAATTAGGTGAAACAAAAGCTTCAGATCGACCAAATAGCTTCAACTCTGGAAACTAAATTTCTTAGACATGGATATCATGGACATGGGTTCTTACAGAAGTGACCAAATCCATGTGTTGGAAAGGTACCCAGTAGAGCTTGATGTATTAGAGAACATTGGAATTAACATGCCCACAAGAAATATTGTAGTTTGCAGCTACCTTAATTGCTGCAGTAATGCCTTCCTGATCGACTTGGCTAGTTGGGTTGGTGTGCACTTCAACCTTAAATACCCTCTGGGAGTCTTGAATTTTGACAAGATTCTCAAGTTGCGGAGTATCCATGACATTATGCCATCATATATTATATCATGAGTCTCAAAAATTGCACACCTTCATATTATTTCTTTTATGACTTCCAATTATTCTCGTGTCATTGAAATGCAGTTTTTTTGTAAAAGAGGTACATGCATCCATGATTGTGCCCAACGTGTCTTCCTTGCCTAACACCATGACCATTGAACTTGTGCTCTCATCGAAGACATGCTGACCTTGAGTAGCGGGGCCATTAGGAAGCTAGCCCTTAAGGCTCTGGTATCTCTCCCCTCTACATGCCTAATTGCACTCACAACCCCAAGATCAATCTCCTTATCAAGATTGCTTAATCCCGCTACCTGCAATGCCTGGGAAATATGGAGGAGAGAGCACATAACTTAAAAGCAATTCTTGACATGTATTTTCTTGGCCTAATGGATAAGAACAACAATATTCTAACATGTAGTTAAGTCAGTTATGGGATAGCATGTAGAACGTGTAAAAAAAATAAACATGTTTCTCTTTTCGCGAAGAGAAATATTGTTTAATGGCACATATTAATTGGAAGAATCAACATGTCAAACTGTAAAGCATGATGGCATATACTCACCTTGAACACCACCAACATTTCAGAGTTAGGAGAGTTTATCAATGAGATTATGACATATGACATTAAGACTTAAATATGAAATCAATTTTTTTTCCCAATCAAGTGTTTACAATTTAATTTTTAAAATTGTAATAAAAAACACTTCATTTATTTCTAAAGTTTAACATTAAGTTTTGCATAAGTCAAATCTAATCTAATAGCAGTCAAACTAAAACTTGATTACTAGAGTCTGACCTAGGCATGGACTAATAACACTAGCAAAAATTTATCATTCATTGGTGATTAATTGTTGTATTATCATAAGTAAACATCAACAATTATTCATAACAAGTTTCGAAAGACTTAAAGAAAATATCAATCCATAATTTGTGCATGATATTTGGAATGGAAGATTGAGTTCTATGTGTATAAGTTGTATTTAATACTAAAAGAAAATAAGTCATTTAACTTATTAAAACCGCTAAATATAATTCTAATATGATAGTTATTTAATAGTTAATCTATAACTGTGTTTAATAACTTAACTATTTAAATAAAAAATTATTATTATTATTATTAATTTGAGCTTATGTGAAGGTTAGCTTATTTATTAGATGGAAGAAGAACATCAATTGTTAAGTCTTGATGCCCTTTGGGAAGTCTAATTCCCCCAAAGTAGTTTCCATCATGAACCGCTCGCCATGAACTTTAAACCACTGGCCTAGCAAAAACTAAAATCCAATCAAAATAATCTACATCTCATGAGTAAATTATTATTATTATATATAATTAATAATAAAAAATAATGTATAGATTTAAAAAAAAAAATTGATATTTATCATACTATTAAATTTTGTTATTTTTGTTTATAATTATATAATTTTAATATTATATTTATGTAATAATAAATTAGGAAACGAAATGATATTTCCATTGTTATGAAGTAGAGAAAAAAATAATTGCAAAACTCAATGTAAATTTTACCCACCGTATGGATTGAACTCAGAGTTTTGGATGTACTCCACATCAAACAATTATTCAACTTAATCTAGATTGTAAAATTAAAAGAAATAACCGTACAAGTTTCTTTCACAATAATATTGAACTTAGAGGATAACATTCCTTAACAATATATTGAAAGCTAGAAGTAATATTTCATATATTTTGTTTCTGGGCATCATTTATAATATTTTTTTTTGGGGGTTGGTTAACACACGGGGTTTGAATCTTGACATAACTTCTCAAGTAGTTACATATATGAATGGTTGGAAGTTATTATTTTGTTTGTAATATCTTAAATTTTAATATTGGGATTTCAGGAGGGATTTTTTTATGACGTAAGCGCTTTGCCACATAATTGTTTCTAGAGTTCGAGATGTTGCGTCATTCTAGCATGCACGATAGACTGTTGTCAATTCAATTGTACACTGGAGGTACATGAAAAGGTGATTGTCTGTACGGCTAGGAATTAACTTGGGATGTGTTGAGCTCTCGTGGTGTAAATTCAATATTAAGTCTGTGTAGGTGGAAAATTTATTTTGGTTGATTGATTATCGATAAGTGTGTTTAGTTGTTTTTGGCATTCAAAGGTTGTTTTGGTGCTCACTGAAATTGTATTTGGGAGTTAATTTGGGCTATGTTGAGCTTTGGTGGTGCAATTATCTAAGATTAACACTGTTACCGATGAAATAGGTAACCTGACCTTAAAACGGGAACTCTAACCCAAAAAGACTCAAAAACCATGAAAAAACACCCAAAAAACAAAAAAAGTGTATTCAGATGTGGTACAGGTCAAATTTGTATTTATGAAAAAATTATGCTAAAACAAAATTGTTTCTTGAAAAAAGGATTGAAAAAACACCCACAAAAAGCAAAACTAGATGATCAATAGTTATGAAAAATATAATTATGTCATTAAACTTTGACATTTTAAAAAATAGAAATAACATTTTTAATTTTTTAAAATTCAAACATTAAAAAAAAAAAACCTAAAATTTAAGAAAAAATAAATGTTTAAAAAATAAAAACATTTTAAAGATTAAAATTTAAAAATATATGGAATAAAAAATAAAAATAAAAACAAAATAAAAATTTTAATTCAAACATTAAAAAATAAAATTTAAGAAAAAATTAAAAAAATAAAAAATAAAATTTTAAGTGTAAATTTCAAAATATATAGAAATAAAAATAAATATAAATATATAGAAAAAAAAAATATTAAATTAAAAAAAAACAAGTTAAAAAGGAAAGAAATTATAAAAAATTAAATATAGAAATTAAATTTAAAAAGAAAAAGAAAATGTTTATTAAATTAAAAAAAATAAAAAATTAATTTTAAAATAAAAAATTAAATTTAAAAAAAAAAACATTATTTAAATTAAAAGTTAAAAAAAAAAAAATTAATTAAAAATAAAAAATGAAAAAATAAAATACAATAAAAATATTAAATTTAAAAAAATATATATTAAAAGTATTCTATTCTATATTACATTTTAGTTTTAATACATTAGAACATTTATTTAATTTTTAAAAAAAAATATTAATATTAAATAACAAAATTAAATTTAAAAAAATATTAAATTTTAATAAATAAGTGAATAAACAAATAAATTTTGAAATAAAAAATAAATTTTAAATATAAAGAAAAAGAAAAAAAACATCTTTAAAATAAAAAGTTAAAAACTTTAAAAATAAATTAAAATTGAAAAATTGAAAAAAATATATTAAATAAAAAATAAAATAAAAACAAATTAATTTGAAAATATTAAGTTTAATTTAATATATATATATATATATATATATAATTTTAAATACACAATTTTAATTGAAATAAAAAAAAATATTAAAATTTTATGTAATTAAAAAAATAATAATGAAATAATGAAAAATTTAAAAAAAGGTATTAAATTCAAATAAATTTAAAAATTACAAAATTTATTTAAATTTCAAAGAAGATGAAGAAAATTAATATAATTAAACAGTAATAAAAAAATATGAAAAAAAAATCAATTAAATACAAAAAAAAATACAAAAATTTAACAAAATTTAGAAAAAAAAAAAATTAAAAAAAATAAATAAAATAAAAAAAAAAACAAAAAAAAAATTAAAACGAATTAAATTTCAAATATAAAATTAAATTAAAAAAAAAAAAAAAATATATATATATATATATATATATATATATATATATATATAGATATATATATTAAAAATTTAAAAAAAATAAAAATAAAAATTATTTTTTTTATCGTGGTGGCGCCGCCAATCGGCGTCCCGCCCAAGTGGCGGCGGAGGCCGACCGCTGGGCTGGAGGCCGATTCTGAGAATCGCCCTCCCGCGGCAAGAAGCCGATTCCAGGAATCGCCCTCCTGTGGCGGGAGGCCGATTCCGGGAATTGCCCTCCAGCGACGGGAGGCCGATTCCGGGAATCGCCCTCCTGCCACGGGAGGGCGATTCCCAGAATCGGCCTCCCGCCGCGGGACGACGATTCCCGGAATCGGCCTCTCGCCCCGGGAGGGCGATTCTCGGAATCGGCCTCCTGCGGCGGGAGGGCGATTCCCGGAATCGGCCTCCCGCGTCACGGCAGGGTGATTCACGGAATCGGCCTCTCGCCGCGAGAGGGCGATTCCTGGAATTGGCCTTAGGGTGATTCCCGGAATTGGCCTCCCGCCAAACGGCCGGCCTCCGCCACCACCTGGGCAGGAAGTCGATTGGCGGCGCCACCACGATCAAAAAATTCTTTTTTTTTTATTCTTTTTTTTCATTTTTAATATTTTTTTTTAATTTGATTTTTTTTTTTTAATTCAAAAAATTTAAAATCATTTGTTTTTTAATTCAAAATTTTTATTTTAAATTTAAATTGTTTTAATTTTTTTTGTTTTTGTTTTTAAATTTAATATTTTAGATTAATTATTTTTAAAATTTAAAATTTATTTATTAAATTTATTAAATTTTAATTTAATTTAATTTAATTTTTTAATCTTTTAGTTTATGTAGTTTTTCATTTTTAAAATTTATAAATCGTTTCATTTAAAAAAAAAATAGTAAATTTATGGATATTTGTTTTTTAATTATTTGCAGGTGGTTTTTTCATTTTTCATTTTTTGGTTTTTTAATGATAGTTTTTTTTAATTTTAATTCTTTTATTTTAATCTTCTTTTTGAATTTTAAATTTTGTTTTCTTTTTTTAATTTGTTTTTTTTGTTAATTTTAAAATTTGTATTTTTCTTCTTCTTATTATTATTATTTTAATTTAAATTTTTAAATTTAATTTTTTCTTTTTTGTATTTTATTTTTTTATCTAAATTTTAATTTTGTAATTTAAATTATTTTTAAATTTTCTATTTAATTTTTTTTTTTAATTATATGGTTTTTTTTAATAACTTAGAAAAAAATGTTTTTGATGTGTGTGTGTGTTTTTTTGGTTAATTTTTGTTTTTTTCCTTTAAATTATGTGTTTTTTTTTTAAATTTTGTCATTTCTTTTGATGTAATTTTCGAATATTTTTGTTTTTTTTGGTTTTTTATTTATTTATTTTTGTTTAAATTTTTTTATTTTTACGAGTTAATTTTGTTTTTTTTTACATTTTTGTTGGTTTTTTTTATTGTTTTTATATATATTTTTTTTATCTAAGTTTTGTGTTTTATTACCAACATGAAAATCACCACTCTAAAAAAAAAGGTTGATGCTGCATCAATACATTTCAAAATTAGCATGAAAATCACCGCTCTAAAAAAAAAAGTTGATGCTGCATCAATACGTTTCAAAATTAGCATGAAAAACACTAACATTTTAAAACAAATATTCATACTTCATAAATAAAATTATTAGAGTGTCAAAAATGTGCTCCAAAAAAAAAAAGGTGATTCTGCATCACCACTTTTCAAAATCGGGTGCTTTTTATGCTACCAAAAAAAAGTAGGTAGCAGTGTGGTTACCTATTTCATCGGTAACACTGTTGATTGTAATTTAGCATAAATAGGTATTTGTCATGGGTTTCATTGAAGCATGGACTCTGAGTGTGGAATGTTGGAAAAGTGAACTTTCAAGAGGTAGGATTTTCAACCTTCTGGACAAGCGTTTGATAGGTGAATGTTTGGAATTTGTTTTGTGGTTTAATTGTCATGGTACACAATTTGGAGTTCTAATGGTGTAGCGTTTCGCAAAATTTGCAGGTTAGACATTAGAATTTAGAGTGTGGGAATGTTGGAAATATTTTAGGTCATGTCATTAGCTCTTTTTGATGGGGTGTGTTGGCTACCCTCAACATTACTTTCGCTCATTAATTTTCTATCCTCAACCCTATAGGAAATTATCCTTCTTTTTTCATGGCCTAAAATAAATAGTTGGTCATTTCAAGTGGTCATTACTATGGCGTAGAAACTCTCTGTGTTTACTTTTCCCCTACCTTCATATTTTTCTCACCATTGTAAATATCACCAATGAAGGATACCATAGAATTCAGTAATCATGGTGCAAGGCGGAGAGACACACCTAAGCCTCCTCCCTCTAGGAGAGTTAATCTTTAGTCTTACCACATAAGGACAGAGAAGGTAGATAACCATGCAAGGAATGTCTTTAACCTTGACACACTCCTCCTAATACTTAGCAAAATATGAAGGATTGAATGAATGTAGATTGGTAGAAATGATTCTAGATTCCAAAACATCAAATTAGGAAAGAATTTGAAGATTGAGTCTAAATTGGCTTAATAAAGGAATACCAAGATTTGTAAGGAAATGGAGTTTTATTAACTTTCCAAAATTCTCATCACCTTATCAATTAAAAAAATGCAACACAATTAAGCTAAATCTCCAAACCAACTCAGATGATTTGAAGCCAAATTAATTGTCTTATGCAAAGTGGTGTTTAAGCTTAGTTTCACGACGATAGACTATAAACTAGGTGATGTAGAAGAAACAATGTAGGTTGCAGGCACACCAAGTTCTCCATAAACTAGCTTCAATCTAATTCTTGTGGAAGAATACTTGAGAATGAGACAAATGGAAAATTCGAGGAGATAGAAACCTCTAGAAAGCCAAGTCCATCCAAACCACCTCCAAGTTAGTTATGTTATCTTTTAGTTTACTTTCTTTCTTTCTTTCTTTTTTAATCAAGAGAGGCAGTAGACCCATTATCTGCCACTGAGGAGGCCCATAGTTGAGTTAGAGAGACTACCCTTGTACTCCTATGCTTAATGCAAATACCCACAAACATGCTAAGAGGGATAACCAAGTTTCAAACATGGGAAGGGCCGTACTATTGGTCAACAAATGTTTTCTAGTGTAGGACATCCATCACTCGACCTATCCTAATGGGGATCTTTAAAAAACATTACATGGGGGTGGGTTGTGATCCACATATGTGAGCACAGGTCATGATACCATTTTTAGCGTAGTCTCTATGGGTGAAAACCACACATTCTACCACTATCTCATGGTGCTCCCATGGCTTCAGTGCTAGGCTGTCATAGGATCTTAACATTATCCAACAATGAAAAAACGTATTGTTCTCTCTATATGCCTTTATGTTTCTTCATAGTAATTTTGCTACATGTAAGTTCTTAGTCTTCTTGTGGGATGACAGAGTGGTTGTTACTATGTGATGTTATCCCCTCCACTCGATCTCAAATTCCATAGGGGGACATCTTTGGCTTATTGTGATAAGGCTCAAGGAGTAGACTCCCCACCCTCATGGAGTCTCGGTTCTTTCTAAGTAAAAAATTCCTAGTATATTTAGCTTACGAGTTGTTAGATACACTCTTAGTATTATAACGACGACTGTTAAGCTTGAATTCTAGCCTCACCAAAATTACTCCAATAAATTATCAATTCATCATAATAAAATAATAATAATAATCTTAAACCTACGTAACCATCACTAATTTATATAAATAATCATAAACTTATTTTAATAGATTTAGAAAATTATATAATACAACCCTCAAATCATTAAGATTGCAATAATTTTATATAATATTAACATTAAAAAAAAACTAACTTACAAATAAACCACTATGATAATGTTTTAAATTATAAATTTATTAGGTTAGTTGTAAAATAACTTATATTTATAAATTTATTATATTTTTGTTATAAACACTTTCTCGAAAGTTATCAACACTTTTTTGAATGGTTTTGAACGTTGACCTCACTTGCTCTGTTTTTAAAAATCATCTTTTCTATACAACAATTACTTGGAAAATGGAAGCCATCATCAAGAAATGATTGCATGGAGCGTTGAAACCAACAAGGATATGAGGATATGTGTGACAATTTATTTCTTCAATTTTATATGTTAAATTCCTCCTTGCTTCGATTGTACTAGTGTTTAGGTTAACATGAAAATAAGAAGAGTTCATCATTTTTAAAAGAAATTTGCTTTTGTGTATAGGTAAAGTATGCTATTTGACTATCAGATTTTTATTTAAATGATAAATTGACACTACTATTAAATAAGTGAAAATAGTGATTTTTTTTTTGTTTTTGAAAATTATTTTTAAATATAGTAATTATATATAACTTAAAATTAAAAGTTTAATTTAATATCTATATACTATTTTCATAATTAATATAATAAATAAAATTAGAATTAAAATCAAGAAATGGGAAAGTATATAAAATTATGAAATTATGTTTAGTTAAGTATATGATACTTTTATAATTTGAATTGATATAACTATCAAAATTGCATTTAAATTAAAATGAATATATATAGAATTTATAAATAAATAAATAAAAATCTATTTCATAAAAACTTAAGAAAGATAGAAATAAATGAATTTGCATTTAATTGAAAATGATGAACCGTGAGAGAGATTTGTCAAAATAAGATATCTAAATTGAATCTAAATCCATAAGGAATGGAGTCTATCAGGTCAACTTTATACTTTACATTTAAATGTTGCGGGTGAGGCTTGTTTTGACTTTTCCATTGATAAGTATTAATGACCTTTTAATAAATGGACATATGGGCTCTGCAAAATGAATAAAGTAAAATATATATTTCTTATCATTATAATTATTGAATAGTTTAAACAAGCACTTAAAAATAAGAAATATATATCTATATATATATATATAGTTTAAACAAGCTTTTAAAAATAAGAAATATATATATATATATATATATATATATATATATATATATATATATATTTTGTTTAAATAGATTTTCATTAATGATAAAGTATATTACAATGATAACTTTTCATACATAAAAAAACACCCTGGGAGGCTATTTCTTCAACCAAGGGTGATCACATAAACACCATTATTACTAAAAGTCCAAAAATACCATATTGAGACTACCTTTAGGATTTTATAGCTTAAGGAAAAGATCATTGATATGATGGAGCTATGCAAAACATGGTAACTACAACAAAAATGTTTACGATCGAGTTGTCTTTGTTCTACTCTAAACATACCTAGACAAATGGACAAAAACTATGTTCCACAATAGCATACCGTCAATCTACTATAAATTTGTCAACCCACTGTAAAAATTTAGTACAAAAACATACGATAACCAACTACAAAGACAAGTTTGATACCCTTGGTGGACTGCTAGTCTGAAATGATGAACAAAGAGAGGGGAGAGGGGCTTTCCTATGGAGAGATCCTTGCAAGAGCGTTAATAATTGTGGAAATATCATGTTGTTCATTCGAGTCAGTATCTGAGTCATATACCACAAACCACTCCACCCTAGTTAGCCCGACCACGTTGTCATCCAAATTGTAGTGAATATCCCGTAAAAGTATCTTAATTTCCTTATGACCTGCAAACAATTTATAATTGTCGACCTACTTGTCATGAATGACCATACTTAGTAGTGTTTCTGACTGATGATTCAAAGAAATAGAATGAAGGAAGTGAAGCCTTTGTTTCTAGAATTTTTGTGGATAAGGAACCCACTTGAGGTTGTTGCCTCCATTCTCAAAATCATAAAAATAAATGCGGTCCCCAAACTCCTTTTCCTCATGAAGAATTTCCTTGCTCACTTCAAGAGGAACTGAGTCAAAGTGTTTGGCCACTGACTCCCATATAAATAAGTGTTGACGATGAGAATAAGATAACATGGTGCACCACCGCAATGGTTAGGTAATCTCTGTTGAGGGGCCATGGTTACATATAAAATAGGGAAGTGGAGGAAAAATACAACGGTTGATAGCAGACAGATAGGGACACATAGTGTCAAGGGTGAGTAGGAACTCTAAGAAAGGAAAACATAATCCACAATGGGGAAAGGAAGAGTGAATTGTGTGTTAGGGGAAAAATGAATCCACAAAACTTGAAAACAAAGGTTGGCCCTAACTCCCAAAAAACCAAAACTTTTTAGGGACAAAGAGAAAGGGATGCTAGAGACTTTAGGGCTACTGTAGGATTAAAAGAACAATGACCAACATCAAAACCAAATGTAAAATATACCAAGGTACCAAACTCCACACACCAACACTAGACAATGAAAATAAATTCTGACATAATCAGATACTTGAGGTGACGAGGTGGGAAACACGACCACTAGTTTAAAATAAGGATCAAACCCCGAATTATGGAGAAATAGCACAAAAAACATTGACCCCTGCGTAAAATCATAGAGCTACAAAGAACGTACCAAACCACTGAGTAATTATCTATTGAATAACAACAAGAATATGAGGGAGAGTGACAAGAAAAAAAACCTCCTACAGGGCCATAAGAGACTACCCTTCTCATAAGGAGTAATGCGGCGATTGGAACCCTTCATCAACATAACCAAGAACATTCTGCCACCCTGAGAGCTTATCCATATATATATAACAAGGAGTGGACATGAGAGGACAGATTCATCGAGTGAAATAACCATAGTGTGTGAAATCCATGGTGAGACAGGTGTACGATGAGGCACACTCTTTAACAAGCCTAATAAACCCAAATATCATACGCTCAAGAATGAACTCTGCAACATGTATGTCAGGATATCTTCTTCTCGCAACCAATCTACCATGAGAGAGCATACCCATTGCAACCACTAAGGGATGAAACTTGTTGTTAAAAGGAATTTCCTACTCAGATCCATATGCTGTCACCTACGCACAGTTAATTAGATACGACTTGTGTAGGTGATTTGAGGATTGTGTACAATGAGAGCGCCACACAATTACCAACCAGTGATAGGTGGAGAAGATGGCTCTCAATCCTAGGGCCTCCAACCCCTGCACCTTTCCTTTGATTAACATGTTAATCATGTTGTCTGACTCGAACCTTAATACCGCCTCCATCGAGTAAGAAAACAATATTTCAATTCAAAATGAACAAAATATTTAATAATACACTAGTAAATAGTAAATTAAAGGTAAATGGGTCAACTTTAACCATCAATATGGATGAAACTTATTATAATAAAATGATTTTTTCCCCATGGAAATATCTGACCAAATCCACCCAAAGGGATCACATTCTGCCAACTTCTTAATAGAGCCTTACGCTAAAGGTGTCGAGAATAATTGACCCCATGACCTCCCATTAACGAGGCGCTTTAAGGATGAGAAATCGACCAACTGAGCTAACCCTCGAGGCTTGCACTAAAAATGGAAGTTTTAATAATATATATCTTTTATTTAAGGGTTTTTGAAAAATATTGAGACAAAAAGATTAATGAATAAGCTAGGGAAGCTGTAATAACATATTGTTTTTATGAAAAGGTTGTTGGAAAATATTGAGAGAACAAGATTAGTAGGTAAGTTTCTTGATGGGAAACTTGATTTCAAAATTTTTGGCTTAATTATAATGCTCATTTGTTAACATTAAGTGTATTATTATTATTATTTCTTAATATATATCGATATAATATAGTATATATAATATATATACTACATTAATATCATAAGTTAAATTAAGACTTAATTTTCATCCACTTATATTAACTTAATATTTTAATAGTAACAAATTATATCGAAACACACTTACAATTAATAAAGGATTTTTCCTAAATCAATAACATCTCTTATAGTTAATTATCCAATAATCATTCATTCATTCATATATATATACTTCAATTTAATTCCTTTTTAATCATTGATAATAATTATAATGAATGTAATTTATTTATTTATTAATATACAAAATTTCACATTTTATTAGATCATTAATATTAAAATTATTTCTCTCTTTTTTTTTGTAACCCAGAGGAATAAACAACTCAGTCAGTCTTGTACTCGCATGACACAAGGGTCAATCTAGCCGCTACCACTATAATTTTGGGGGGTCAATTCTTGCCGCTACCACTATAATTTTGGGGGCCTACCACCTGCCCTCTCCATAGACCGAGTCACGATTAGAGGATTGAACTTTGGATCTCTTAGTTTGCATGGATTCACATCAGTTCGAT
This sequence comes from Pinus albicaulis, assembly GCA_034641835.2. Lineage (NCBI taxonomy): Eukaryota > Viridiplantae > Streptophyta > Pinopsida > Pinales > Pinaceae > Pinus > Pinus albicaulis. Next base: position 24,954 of record JAXQQM020074941.1, read on the forward strand.
CACTAATTGAGATGCCCCCTAAGACATTAAAATTCTTTTTTTTTATTGACAAAATATTAACAAAATATTGAATATATATATCTATATATATATATATATATATATATATAATACAATAAAACAAATGTATGCCACAACCCACATAACATTTCATACAATCATATGTCCTTAAGAACACATCTCATCACTTATCCAAGACCCTTTTCTATATTAATAATTATAATGAAAGGAATTAAATAATTATAGTCCTAATTAGGGCATGCTAAGTACGTTATTTTGTTATCAACAAATCTTCCGAGAAATCACATAGGAAATTATAGAGTCGACGCATTTCAAACTACTAAGATACTAAGAAATAATAAAATTATTAAAATAGACAATGAGAAAATAATATTAATAATTACAAATTTTACCAATATTAACTAACAAAAAACAATAATAGTTATAATTTTAAATTTAGAAATAAACTAAGAGAATTAAATGAAAATAACTCAAAATTCAAAATTAAAAATAGTAATAAAATATAAATTAAATCATAAAAAATTATAAAAACACAACACAAAACAAACCATGCCCAAAATCAACCAATTAAAAATTATTACTAATCAAGGCTTTAGATTCAAAATCTTCCATAAAAAGGTTGGCAACCACAGGGGAGAGTGGCGATCCCATGGCAACCCCATAGGTCTTCTCATAAAATTCACCTTCAAAGATAAAAAAATGTAGAGGTAAGGCAAATCTCTACAAGCTTTGCAATGTCGGGATCAATGATGCAATTGATCATCTCAACTGCCTCATTGATAGTGATATTAGTATAAAGAGAGACCACATCAAAATTAATAAGAGTGTCATATGGTTTAGATTCCCACCCCTTTAACTCATTAACAAAAGATGCAGAATCCTTCACATAAGAGTCAGTATGAACAACAGGAGGCTTAAGCTTACGAGCCAAATACTTCGCTAGGAGATAAGTGGGCCCATCAATAGTATTAATAATGGGTCTAAGGGGAACACCCTCTTTATGAATCTTATGAAGCCCATAAATCCTAGGGGTGATAGGATTGCTTTCGTTAAGTTTATGGCTCATGGAACACTTAAATGAAGAGAAGGCCATCTCCTTAAGTTCTTTGAGAAGAATGGATATAGTAAGTGTCAAGGCTTGAAGGCTTTCTTAAATGATAGCAGAGGTCTGAAACAAAAGAGAGATAAAAATGATTTATTTAGTAGTGTTCATCTGCCTTTTATCCAGGGTACTACTGACAGGATCACTTAGATTTTGAGGAAACATAATAACTCTTCCTCTTTTAGACCTTTGAACACTATTTGGGGTTCCCTTCATTCTGTTAAAGACTCGTTGGACCCCAAGAGCATGAAAGGTGTTTATATGATCTCGTGTTGTTGTAGTATCCCCTATATTTGAGAAACTAGTCATTCTATTAATAAGAGAATTCAAGAGCATGCAACTAATATTAGACATTGTAGAACTAAGTCCTATGCTTTGGTGGAACATGCTATGAAGACTATGCACCATGTGTGTTTGGAGGAGTCGATAGTCATTGCTAGAGTTGATCATTTCTATCACCACAAATATAGGGAAGCTATTGAAATTGAGAAAAGATCTCATTTGTTGAATAGGGATGACGGGTGGAAGATTAGCAATTGTTGGATCCATTTTCTCTATTCCTAGCATTTTTCCTTTTCCTCTTTTTTATTATTTCTATTTTAGTTTTGTTTGATTTTGTGGTTGATTTGTTCCCCCTTAATTTAATTATTATTTATATTTATTATATATTTTTATTATTATTTTTTATTTAAATTAATTTTGAATTTTGAATTTCTTTTCATTTTTTTTGTTTTAATTTTTATTTCTAAATTATCTCTATTTTTCTAGCATTTTTCCTTTTCCTCGTTTTGATTGTTTGGTTTGATTTTCAATTTGTTGATTTATTCCCCCTTAGTTACTTAATTTAGTTATTTTTATTCTATTTTTATTAATTTTTATTTAATTTTTATTTATGATTTTTAAAATTATTATTAATATTAATTTATTAGAATTGTTAAAATGGGTAATAAAAATTGTAATCATTAATATTACAATTTCAATTGTTTCTTTCATTTTGATTAGTATTAATTTTTAATTGGTTGATTTCCCGCATTGGTTGTTTTGTTTGGTATTTTTATTATTTTTTATGATTTAATTTATATTTATTACTATTTTTAATTTTGACTTTTGACTTATTTTCATTTAATTCTGTTAGTTTATTTCTAAATTTAAAATTATAACTATTATTTCTTTATTTGTTAGTTAAAATTGGTAAAATTTGTAGTTATTAATATTATTTTCTCAACTTCTATTTTAATAATTTTATTATTTCTTACTATCTTAGGGTTTTGGCCATCGCCATCTCTGCACTATATATATTTATGTAAAGGATCAACCAAATCATCATTCTCGTGATGATGAACTACACCTGGTAGTTCAAAACATGTCGGCTCTATAATTTCATATGTGATTTCCCGGAAGATTTATTAATAATATGATATGGATCACATAATTTTACACTCTCAAATACATTATTTTGAGCTAGCTAATTGATTGAGAAGAAAAAGAGGTGATGGAGGCTAGGGTTTCACAAGTTTCATTTTCCTTTCATGCTACTGTCGATTTCAATGGTTCTGAAACAATCCAAGTGCTTGTGCCATGGCAACAAAAATGGATGCATGGTTATATTTTTCTCAAAATCATATTTCATATGCTGTCAAGGAATTAAGGGGATAATTCTCTCATAGGATAGGTTGTTCGATTGACCTCCATGGTCATTTATGTGTGGATTAACAACTAGTATTGCCTTCCCGTATCGACATCTTCTCTTTACCGTTATATTGCTTTGAATTTTTCCACGGGTTTCAATATTTTTGTGTGGTGGATGTTCCCAAACGAATGGGTGCATATTATAATGGGTCTTCTACGCACCCATGTACCTTTTTCTTTCATCCTTTCTATATGCACAATTTTGAACACAATAGGGAAGGGGGTGGCTCCGCCTCTTGCATCCCCTCCAAGTGTTTCCCATCATGGAGATCCCTTCATTCTTCTTCGGATTGGGACTTCCCTTCCTCATACAAAGAACAAAACGAAGTCTCCTTTTCATATTTTTATTAAGTGTACCTACGAGAATTCCTTACATTTTAGGTATATACTTTATTACACAATGTAACTATCAATCTAACTAACTCAATCATGCCAACTTGAAAATATATATATATATATATATAATATTTTCTTTATTTTAATATATAATTAATTAATTTATTTTTAATTTCATATATAACTAGTTCAATAATCAATTAATTGTATAGTTGTTTATAGTGTTTTGGATAGATAGTGACCATATATTTGTTTAAGACATTCTTTAATGGACACTCCTTAATATAAATTCATTGATTCAATTCACCTTTGATAATCTCGCCAAACTTTATATAATATAATATCTTGAATTCCCTCACAAGTTCCATCCTACTCGAATTATCTTGAATTCCCTATCACAGTCTTAGAATGATTTCACATGGTAAAGAGACAAATATCTATTGAGAATTTTATGGCAGAGACCCAGCCGTCCACTGCTTGATCAATTATGTCCTTCCAATCACTATTAATCATTACAAATGCCCCTTCAAAATGGAGTCTGACATGTACCACTCTCCTATAGGCGAGCAAGAATAATTGTAGGAAGCAGAGGCTTTTGCGGCGGTGGTGTAATAATCAAATGATCGGGTTATGAGGTAATGGTTATGTTGAATGAGAAATGAAAAGTATTTTCGGAAGGGGTAATCACAGGGTTACAGACAGTCTGTACTATTTCACATTATCTCCATGATTCAGTTAAGATGTACTTTGGCATTCATTAAAAAGATTAGATTTCCGAACCCAAACATCTTGCACTTTAATAATTTCTTCCTAACTAATAAATGATAACGCAAAGTAATAATCGAAATGGAAATAATATATTCTATGATCTATCATGGTAATCCTTTAGCTGCAGGAAAAATAAATTTCAATAATGATGCATGGATTCTGCAATAAAATAGATCCTTGCGCATAATAGAGTGTGTGTTTCCTCAACATGGAATCCTCATCAAATTCTTCTTTAAAACCACATTCAATTTAACTTAAAACATATATAAAGAAGAGAGAGCCCACACAAACAAAAATATTGGTATATAATAACACAAGAAATTCAGATTCAAACCCGTTTGCCTGAATATTACATTTGTGGGCCTCTCAGCTCTCGCCCTTTACATAAGCTCTCACACCATTCCTCTCTATATCTCTCTCCGTCTATTCCATCCTTTATCTCCCTCTATCCTCACACAAAGCTTCACATTTATACATAATTATGGATTAATTCCAATCCATGATTTCCTCCACAAGTATCTCAACCAAACTCCAAAATAGATTTATCCCTTTTTTGACTCAACTAAGTTCCATTTAAGGAGTTCCTAATCCCTAAATTATCTATCCAACTCAACTCCACCCATATTCTCAATTAATTAAGAGAATATTTACAATAATCCTCACACTCAGATTTTTCTCTAATTTTTTTTTTAAATGTACATAATTTGTAAAATAATTACAAAAAACATCACCCCCCTAAATCACACAAATAAATAATGAAAATTAAGCTCGATGCTCCTGCATCAGAATCCCCATGTAGAGAAGTTTCCATAGACTCCTGTTTATGAGGTATGTCACTTTTATGTAATAATGCGACATCCACGAGTCTCCATGACTTGCTCCCTCCAAGATTCTAAATTATGTTTTGTCGCTAGTGTTTTAAAGTATCAACTCCAATTTGTAATTCACCACAGAATTCCCTGAATAGTATTTTCAGAATACTATCGAATGTAACTCTCGGTTTTCCATACCACATCATATTTATTTCGAAAATTACAGACTCGTGTAGAATCACTGATACCCATTCTTTTGGTCTCCAAAATCTGAAAGAATCTCGAACTAGTTGTTCATCAGCATCACTCATTCTATCAACCGCATTCCATCGGCCTATCCAAAAATTTATGTCGCCAATTCCTCGGAGTAATTCCTCTTTGTTTGATGCTTCGTCTCCAATTGTGCTGAACACTCAACTTCCTAAAATGAAGAATAATCAAGAACTTCTCCTTGATCACAACTATAATCATTATTGCCCCTATAGTAACAAATTTCTCATCCGTTGTTGTACCTGCATTCATCATCAAACTATTATTTTTAAAAAGATAAGACCTTTCGGCCTCTTTTGATGCTTCAAGCACCAATCTCCCATCATAGTCTTTTTTGATTTCAACGAATCCTATTTTGAATTGTTGGTTGCTTTCATATTTATCCTGCTGGATCAATACTTCTATTTCCTTTATGTCTCTAAGGACATAACTTTCTTGCTGCTCCTAATCTTTCATCTCATCTCCAAATACTTTCTGCTCAATTTCTCTGATTTCAACATCATATTTATTAATGTCGTCTTCTATACCTACAACCACATTATTATTTGAAGATTTAAAATATTCACTTAACTCTATAAATGTTAAAAACATTTCATCCTTATCATGCACGACAACTGCAATCTCTTCTGGATTAGGTTCTGCAAGTTTAATCTCCCCTTTAGGTTCCTTAAGCCATCGTTCCGAGAACTCTATTTCCATGTGAAATCTTTCTAGCATTTCATCACAACCTTCATTCTCAGTTTCATTCTTCTTCTGAAAATCCTCCTGAGTTATCTTGTTTTCTATATCATCACACTGCAAAATATGTCATCAATTTCATTAAACAAATTTTTTTGTTTACCTCCCTGGAATATCACTACGACATTTTCATTATGCTTCTGTTCCATAACAGCTTCAACTGGCTATCTTACACCAAATATGAATTCATTTATGAATTCTTTCTCCTGCACCAAATTAGTACCTTCCTTCTCTTAAAGGTATTCTCCATCATACTTCACCTCAAGAGTTTCATTCATCTTTGTGACAATTTCACCAGACTATCCATTATCTTATGCACATCCTGCAAACATACACAAACTATGAGTTTTAAAAATACAAGGCTTCATAGCCTCATATGCTTCTCTTGTCAGCGTATCTTCAAATTGTTGTGAACTATTCCAATAGTTCATGAGATCTTTCTCATTGATCTCTTCACCCAGAATTTCATCCTGTTCTAGGCCACCAATGGAAACTTCCATTTTCAACTCAGCCTCTCTGAGTTCTTCACATGTCAATTGCACACTCATCATTTGCTCGAGCTTCCTCATCTCTTCTGTCAACTGTATGTTTACCTATTGTTCCCTCTTTGCATGTAGCCTCTGCCATTTCACTTTCTTCCTCATGGTCCAACCTGTCTCTGGTATTTATTGTGTCTCTGCAATAATTCCATCAATAACTCAAGGTGAACTGTTATCTCAAATTTCTCCCTCTCATACTCTTCATCAGTCAAATGCTTACATATGCCATTTTCCTTGGCATCTTCATTCTTCTTTCTTCTATTGCGGTCTTTCTCAGAACCTCTGAAATGACTATCAATAGACATCTTCTCCTCCTTTGTTAATTTCATCTTTTTACTTGTGGATTTCATTCAATTCACTTTTCAGCGAGCCTTCCTACTTGCCATCCAACAATACAAGCTCTCTTCCTGCACTTGGCCTCTTGCGGTTCTCTGTCTTGGAATCATTTCTGGAAACTCTCTTAATCATCTTTGCTGCAAACAACAACTTCAGTAATGCTTGTGTTATAATGACCAACTCTTTGGGTGTCGGGCTCCGCTGATCATGCACCCAATTAAATTCAAACCTTTGACTTGATTTAATATTCTTTGACTCTAGACTTGACATCAACTCTTCATATTGGATGAAAAATTCACCCTCTTGTACAATAACTCAATGGTTTAACTTGACTCAAGCTATCCAAATTCCTTCATTTGACCTTAACATCTTATGTGATTTCAAATCTTGACCCAATATTTACAATAGTGGATATTTTGACTCTAATTCAAGTTATACAATATGCCAATGAACATCCACCCTTAATACATTTTCATGATGTAAAATATTCAATCTCTCTCATACTCCATTCTTATGAAAATATCATCAGTCTCCCATTATCACTTCACATGACACTGAAGCCTTTAAATCGAAATGAAATCCACTTTTCCCAAGATTTATTTTATGATGAAAAATAAAATAAATCATTTAATTTTCAACATTTAAAAACCTTTTTGAATGAATTATCATACCTTATGCTCCCTTCAAGGTTATTTAATAAACCTTTTCTTTGCAATTTCAACTCTCTGGATTTCATTCTTCTGTGTTGTTCTTATCACTGTGAATATATACATGCCCTTCATACCATAACCTCTTCAGCACTCTCATCATCTTAGCGCATACAGTTTTCATGTACTTCTATGCAGCTCATTCTTTGCGGTGACGGTTCTCATGCAACACCGTCTCTTCTCAGTGCACAAAAGAATTCATTCACAAGAATTTTCCAAAGCTTTATGGTGGCATCAACATATTTCTCCAGCAACAACAAACATAAACAACATTATCTTCTGAACAGAACAATGTGAACACTTCCATATGTGCTACAAGCAACGATCAATCATGATTTTTAACTCATGAATATATATATATATATATATATATATATATATATATATATAACCCAACAGTGGAATCAGCATATGCGAAATTCGTTTTGCCTTTTGTAACCATATAAAAAAAAGTCCTCTTGATGGCATATTACTTATCGTGTCACACTCAGACTTTTATCGCACCCCCTTACCACTTGAACCTGTGCAAACTCCGTTGTTTGGGTTGCAAAACCATTTACGGTTCTGCTGCACTACCGACCCACGGTTCCTCATTTATTTGTCTCCTCTTGCTGCATCTTTGTTCACATCTTCATCTGCAAAATTAAAAAAAAAAAAAAAACGCTACCGATCTCACATAGTAAAATAAGGGTGGACCATTACTTTTTTTTTGCAGTTTTTCTGGTGATCACATCTAAGAAATTTTTCCAAAAATCAGCTGCTTCCAGAACAACTAGATGTTGTCTGTCAGCATTAATGAATTTTTACCACACTATCTGTTATGCCTTCCAACAAGTGCTTCTAGATAAGGATTAAGCTCAATTCGACATTTGTTCCAATACACATTTAACTTGTCTATGCCAAGGACCTTTACAATCTTAACAAGTAGATAATGATAGATTAACCCACACAAACTTCTCATATTCAAATCTGAGCATACAATGAATTAAGCAAAAGTGTGACCTGGTATTTAGATGGAACCCAACAGTATCTTAGCAAACCCCACTCACCAAAAATGGATCTGGACTCCATACAGTCAGTGGAAGACTTGAAAAATAATAAATTTTGTTCTGTCTAGGTTGTTACATCATTTTTTTGGTCATCTAACCTATTATCATTAGATGAACCCAAGTACACCATGTAAGATCAATTTTACCCTATGTAAAATTGCTTTCACTATGTGAAATAACTTAGCAAAACACCTTTATTAAGTTGTTTATGGTCTAAACAGGAAAACCCAAAAGGAAATAATAAACAAATCTATATTTGTTTATATTTCCTAGTCATATTTAACCCAAAACAAGGAAATCAATTAAATAAATCCTTATTTATTTGATTATTTCCTAGGAATAAGTTATTTAAATCCTATTTAAATAATATTCAGTTAAATTTGACTAAATCATTTATAAATAATTAAAATAAATAATTATTTATTTAATTATATTCCCTACCATTTCCTTAAAATAATAAATAATTCATTTATTTATTTATTATTTATAAATAAAGGAATGCTGACCCAAGTCAGTAAATCCTTTTCCCTCCAACAAATATAATAAAATATTCCTAAAGGGGTGGTTCTAGAATTTGATTAATAATGCTTTATTCATGCACCAAGTTCTAGATCACCTCAATATTTTGTTATAAATAGAAGGGTTTTCCCCATTCATTAGTCACCTCCATTGCATTAGATCACTCTGGATCTATACTAGGTCACATTATCCATTTTTGTCTTGTGAGCTCCCATTAAGTTCTATGTTTGTATGGGTTTTCTACAACAACAAGAGAGAAATTTTAGATCTGAAATGCTGAGGACTTTCAAGAACCCATCCCATTGAAGAGAACCGGAAAACGCCTTTCTTGTTTTCCTCTTAGGTGCCCCATTTGTAATATAATATAAAAATTCTTTCAAATACATTGTTCTTGTCTTGTCTATTGGATGCATGGAGCCACATTTTAATTTATTCGCTAATGTCTATTATGGCTTAGATCTCTGGATTTGTGCAGCATTATTTGGATCACCTAATTGCAGAATTAAAGATATTTGGCAGCCATAATCGATGTTAGGGCTATTTGTTATGCGTAGCTAAAGTGATCTTTTACGACAAAAGATTCATACTAACAATTGGCGACTCCACACGGGTTTTATTTTGCGACCGCTGTCGTTTTATATATTCTTGCATATCTAGCTGTTTCAGAGCCTAGGGTTTCTCTTCAGTTTTTTGTTTTTCCTATTTTTATGGTGCTTTCCACCTCTAAAACCCTCAAACATTCAAATTTTAACTTTTGTGTGTTTCTCGTCCTATTGCGCAGTGACAGCATCGCTAAGATGACATTTTTTTTCTTCAAATCTACCGAGAGTGCCGTAAGTGCACGTAATTTTTTGGCCCAAAATGCGTCTTGGGAGCATCGTCGTTGGAAAACAGCCCAAAACTATGACCTCGAGCAAAAAATGTGTCAAAAATCGCGACCTGGACTTTTTCTCTCGCAATTTTTTCTGAAAATTTTCCGGGTTTTGTCCGAACCTCTCGTCAGATTGTCCGACCTCCGGCCTCGAATTCCATTTAAACTATTCTTGCTCGTTTTACTCAAATAAGTGGAAATATATCCCGCTAGGCTTTAGTACCCTCCCCTATTTGTGGAATAGTTTTTTAGCCGATGTAAGTGTCTAAATTTTCGCAGTTTCAAATTATATCTCGATATACCCCTATTTTCGCATCCCTACGTATCAGCCTCTTTTCCTTTCAAAACACCTCATATATTTTTGTTTGCTTATCTCTAGGGTCACCCCTTTGACCTCCTACCTTTAGATGATCCCCTCTTGTGTAACAACAACCTGCTCCCTCACCTATTTGCTGTTTTCTGCACCTCTTTTCGCAGATTTCTCCTTGCATCCCCGTCTCTCCCCGACTTGAGATCTATTGGCCTCTTTTAGCATACTTTGATTAGATTTTTTTCCCTCTTATAGACTAGTTTTGAGAGACCCACCTTCTTGGTTTAGATTGATGCATTATTAGCCGTTAATTTTCCATCTTATTTACTCGCATTTATTTTCGCCACGTAACACACTTTTCTTTTTACTCTCAAAAACGTCCGGGTTTAAACAATTAAAATTAACACACGCCACACATCGAACCTAAGTGAAGAAGAGCCTGGTTAACACCTCTTGGCAAAGATTTGCAAATCACTCGACACCGCACCTCTCTACCCTTATTTCGACATTGATCTCACTTGATTTTTCACCTCCCCGCCCTTGTCGATTTTTTTCTTCTTCCGTTTAATACCGCGCCCCCAAGGCGTTTGTCCCGCAGACTTCTTGGCCTTCACCCTTAGTTTCCGGTTGGTCGACTTCCTCCTTCCCATCATCAAGTAAGTCCTCCATTGCGTCCGTAATCGACTCTTCTTCTCGATTGTTTGGGCTCTCCCCTCCTTCCTCGTTCTCCTCCGTTACCTTCACCATGTCTAGTTCTCGACCTAACGTTTAGGGGCCACCCTGCCCCAATGTCGACCATTAGCGGAACCGCCCAAAGGAACTACCTCGACTACTCCCTTACTCCCGCGGTCGCACTCGGCCCCCGATTTCGCTAACTTCAATGATCCTATCTCTGCCACGATGTTGGTTGGCCCGTTGCGGCCAACCAAGCTCCCTCCGACATTCCCAAGTTCGAAGGCCTTGGCCGGAGAGGATCCCTCCAACCATATCCGATCTTTCCACATGTGGTTTTCATCTCATTCCATTACCGATGATTCCATCCGTCTTAGATTGTTCCAATGCATGCTTACCTATGAGAGCTTCTAAGTGGTATGTTGATAAGTCACACTTCCTCTCATACCACCTTTTTGACTCTTGACCAGATTTTTATCTTACTTATAGCTTCCACTTCGTTATGACACTCGGTATCGAACTTTTGACTTATTTCCATCAATCATTTGCGACCCGCCTATCCAATCATGTATAGGAATGGCGGCGAAGAAAGAGCCTATGTCAATCTCCTACCTTCGAAGACCATGTCTATATGGACCGGTTCCTTAGATCTCTCTTTGCCCCCATCGTAAAGATGTCGCATCACATTTTCCTCAAACCGAAGAAGCCGCCCTCCAAATGGCGTTAAAATAGGACCCGATCTACGCTTAGATGGGTTATGTTTACATCGGTTTCCACTCCGACCTCCCACTTTAATGCCCATGCACCGAGGGCACCTCATGCCGCCTTTCGACAACATCGTTGGAGCTATACTCATCCATCCATTCAACCTCCCATGAGCTATGGTTTTTCGGGGGGAGGGGGCACCACTTCTTGCACTTCTCCCCCTCCCTAGGCCCGCATCCAGGATCCGACATGCTTCCTCTTTCCGCCCAACCTCATTATCATCCATATCCATAGCCTAGTGCTCCAACTCCTCCGCATTAGCACCCCGCCTCCCCCCTTGTCTTCTCAACCTCCGCAACAAATAGCCCACCACCCCTCGTGAAAGTGCATGCATAGCAAGAAAGTACCCACTCAATCCTTTCCGCAAAGAACGCTTCATGGCTACTCAACCACCTCATGGACCGGTAACCACTCAACCTCCTCCATCCGGTACCTCCGATTGGCCGATCCTCATGATGAACTCCTTCCGACCAACCTATAACCGTCGACCTTAACCTTCACACCTCGATTCCATCTCTGCACACCCAACCTCCCTCGCTCCATCTCGTCCCCGAGTCACCTTCATCAATTTCTATAGAGCCTCTTGAAAACTAATGGTCCCTTGCATATCCCTCCGCCCAATGCCGAGGTTCATACCAAGATTCCTAAGGGACCATTACGCCGAAATGCTACTTCGACTGCTTCCCATTCGTTTAGCATATTTGATGAGTTGGCCCAATCTCCCGTTGCCATTTTAACGCTAGAACTCCTCCACTGCCCTTCCCAAAGAAAAGCTCTACTATCTTCCCCGGGCACCGTAGATCCAATAGATGACCACTGATTGTTTTCGATGCCCATCAATAAGAGTCTCCTCCCTCCTCGCTTCCGTAGCTTTCCAAATCCTACCAAACTTAATGCCAACATTTCTCCTGCATCATCGACGAGGGGGCATCCACCCGTGTAATTTCTACTTTGGTTTGGAAACAACTTGAATCTCCCCGAGCCGGCCCCTTCCACAATCACCCTTCGTGCGTGGGATGGCTATGCCTCCTGCCCCATTGGCCTCTTTCGTACTGTCTCATCACCCTTGCGGCAAGACCGTTTGTGTTGACGCGGAAGTTACCGACGCCCTCGACTATAACATTATTTTAGGGCGTAGTTACACCTATACCATGTCTACCTCCATCTCACCTCACACCGCAAGATGTTTTTCCTGCATAATGGAAAGATTATCACCATCGACCAGCTTGACGTATCATGAACCAAAATCTCGTACTTCCCTTGAGTCCACCATCTCTCGTCACCAATAAGCAAACCGTTGATTTTTTGACCGTTGTTTCCGCGTCTACAAAGACCTCCTCGCTTTGGAACATTCCTTGGTCTTCTCCTCCTCCCCGTCTCGATCCTAGAATAGCAAATGTTTGCATGATGCAATCATCTCGGCCGAACTTAAACAACCCACTTCGCTACCACCACCCTCAACCTCACTAAGTAGCAGCCCCCGCTCCTAGCCCTTCGCCCCCGCCCCTCGCCCAAACCTCTTCCACCTTGACCTTCCCATCCAACTATTACTCATTAGCCTCTTTACCTTCCTAGCCTTAGCCATTTAGGAGCCATCCAACTGCCATTACCCCTTTGGTCGCATACCATTCCTAGCTCCCCCACCCGAGGTAGATCGTACTCGTCATGGCCACCCTCTCTTCCTAACCTAACACTGGGATTCCCGTCCGGTACCTTTTGATCCTCTAGCCGCAACCCTACCGGTCATCCCAAACCTTCTCTTGTTTTGACCCTAGTTCAACCGGTCCCCATCACTTCCCCGCTCGCAATAGTGCCTCACTACCCCAACAGAACCACCTCCCGTTGCGACCGCTTCGGTAAGAAGGGCAAAGTCATAAGGGGGCATCAAAGGACAAGGCCGCCCCGACAACCCCTCGCCCTCCTCGGCCTTCAACACATACCATCTAGTGTGCTTTGTGTGATGTTGTCTATCATGCCACGATACCGTCCCGAATTGCCCTATCTCAAGCCCATGGTTAATGTCGCATTCCCCTAAGTCCATGGTCTCGAAACCTCTTTTCCTCCCCGAGACCACGGCCAAGAACCCCCAAGAATATTCACACCAACCACCCCCGTGCTTTGTGTGATCTCCATGGCCATTACACCCACCTCATTCCCCGCCTCGAGGACTTCCGCACCTCTCTAGCCGCACCGCCAATTTGAGGCCAAGCGCATTGAGTCCACCTCTCCCCTATTTGCACATTTTTCTTCGATAGAAATAAAGGACATGAATGCTCCCATTGACATTCCCCTCCCGATGTCAAGATGATGAAGCCTTCATCCACCATTTTCTACCTATCATCATCCATGAGACCCTCGGGGAGCATTCTCCGAATCCTCCCATGTTGTTTCGCTGACCTTTCCTTCAACCGATCACTCGGACTCACAATTAGTAGATCCTTTATCTTCTCACTCTCTCCGTCACCCCTTGCAACGATGTGTATGTGAACCCTCTCTTCTCACACGATGAGGCCGTAGCTTCGCCATGTCCTGGTCTTTCTTCCAATGCTCACCCCATCTTCTATCACGATGATGACATTAGGGGGAAGAAATCATCTCTCGACTTTCTCTACTCCCCCTTACATAAAAACCTGCATTCAAACCACATACACCTTGTGGTCATTACATTGCAACCCAATGTTTGGTAAGGGGGCACCCATATTTAAGAGACCAGGAGAAGTGATTCTCCACACAACTCTCCTAGTGTATCCGGGTCATGTCAACTCTAGTACCATTATTCTTCCACATTTAGAAGAACCTCTAGAATCCCATACCAATTCATATCACTCTCGGATGATACCCTTATCGTTCCTTCATTTTACATCAACAACCCAAACTTTAGACATTGTTGTTGGCCAACCTATAGGTTTTCTAGGAGAGCATCAGCTCATTATCTCCAAATCCTCTCTTTGGATAGTGACACCAAGTATGCAAACCCAAAAACTTAAAGTCCATTTGATTCATATATGCAAGACTAGCAAGAGATTGGTAATCCTCCATTCCCTTTCTCAAATTGCATAACCATAACAAACACAAATAGGCACACTCCATATCACTAAAATGTGTTTAGATTCCCTTTTTTCCTAAATACATTTTTGCATGAACACACATAAGCCAGGGCACCTATGCCCCTCAACCATAAAAATCACGTATCTCACCCAAAATCAGCACCGAAACCCCCTTTCTATGACAGGTCACATTTTTCGCATACTTCGGGACAGTCGCAGCCGCCTACATCTACTACCTAGGTCGTAAAACCGACCCCAAAAAGTGCGACCCGGTCCGTTCCATGAGCTATGGGTGCAATTCGTTACATTTTAGTTACTTGATACTCTCGACTCAGACACAATTTTCCCAAGAAGGGTCTTCACCTCTCCTCGACAATCGATTTCCTCACTTACAACACTTGTACTTGAGGCACCATTTTTGCCTCCATACTTGTCCTTGTTCGTGTTGGGATTTCGTCATGAGTTACCATCTTGTACTCATGTTTTCAGTCCCCCACTTGGACTCATCGTGTGGAAGCACCCACCGAGTCGCCCTTGTTTAGAGCATCCTAGCCGAGTCCTCATCTCGTCATGGAGTCTATCCCGAGTCCCTTTTGTATGTCGCTATAGCCCTCCATCCTTCATTGTTTGGTCCCTCTCTCGTGTTGCACATTATGGCCTCAACACCATTGTCACCTATCCTCCTTGATATTGTGTTGCTGTCGCCAAGTCATTCATGCCCTTATGCTCTAACAAGGGAATTCGTCCATCCGTTTACCAAAAGATCCTCATTTCATTATCATCATTAGTGTCCATCTGTTCGTCGCCTACTATTTTCTCCCGTGCCTTAGTTGGTGTTCCCTTATTACCTCACCTATGACTTCCGACTCACTTTGTCGATTAGCTCATTTAATCCGGTGGGTTGTGTCTAGGGGGAAGTGTACCTTGGTTCTGAGCTCTTTCAACATGATCGTGAGTTATACACTTGATGGTCCAATGATGCAAATGCCTATTGGTGATTCTTGGGTGTGTGTGAGATGTCTCAACCCTCATGAGGGGGTGGCTTCGGCAGTAGCCCCCCACATGCCCCGATGACTTCTTCATTTCCTCGCCTTGATGAAACTCTTCTCATTTGATGATATCGCCTCAACCACTTGCGCGTCTTCCCTTCGATTTGCATGTATCGCCCAGATTTTGGCAGCCCTTCCCGTGTGTAGGGGGCATTTGGGTGTATTTGCATTCCATGTACTAAAATATTCTCGTCTAAGTCCCGACTGCTATTCCAAGCATCGCATGTATGTGGGATTCATCATTTTATTTATCCGGGTTTATGTTTAAAGCAGCACATGTTTCCTTATTGCATTCCGTGGTTTTCCGGGGGCCGAGATTGAGTTCTTACAATGTACTTCGGGTCATACGATTTGCTCCTAAATACCTCGTACGTTGGGGGGAAATCTTCGTTATACCCATTTTTTGGTCATATAACCTATTATCATTAGATGAACCCAAGCACACTGATAAAGACCAATTTTACCCTAAGTAAAAATTGCTTTCACCATGAAATAACATTTTTTGATATTTCTGCCTATATTTAACCTAAAATAAGCAACTAATTAAATAAATCATTGTTTATTTAATTACTCCTATAAATAAGTTATTTAAATCATTATTTTAAATAATATTCCTAGTTAAATTTGACTAAATACTTTTTAAATAATTAAATAAATCATTATTTATTTAATTATATTCCCACCATCTCCCTAAAATAATAAATAAATCATTTATTTATTTATTGTTTATAAATAAAGGAATTGACCCAAGTCAAAATACTCTTTCTCCAACAAAATATAATAAAATATTCCTAAAGGGGTGGTTCTAGAATTTGATTAATAATATGTTATTCATGCACCAAGTTCTAAGGAAACCTAATATTTTTGTTATAAATAGGAGGGGTTTCCCCATTCCTATTAGCTTCCATTGCATTAGATCACTCGGGATCTACTCTTGGTCACCATTTTTCATTTTTGCTTTGTGAGCTCCCATTGAGTTCTATGTTTGTCCGGTTTTCACACCAATAAGAGAGAGAAATTTTAGATCCGAAACATCGAGGACTTTCAAGAACCCATCCCATTGAGAAGAACCGGAAAACCTTTCTTGTTTTCCTCTTAGGTGCTCCCATTATTTAATATAATATATAATTTTTAAAATACATTGTTCTTGTCTTGTCTATTGGATGCATGGAGCCATATTGTATTTTATATGCTTAATTATTTTGTGCTTAGATCCGGATTTTTGGAGCAGACTTTAAAGATATTTTGTAGCCATAATCGATGTTAGCTATTTGTTATGTATAGCTAAAGTGATCTTTTACGACGAAAGATTCATACTAACAATCCTTCTTAGCTTGCTTGAGGGAAATTTGTTTATATGGTTGTAGCCGTAAAAATACCTGGCCTCCTACATCAAAACCTCTCACCGTGATGATTTTCCTCGTTGTTTCATTCGATTTTGTGCCAAATCTGTGTTATCCTTTAAGAGTTGGAGAAATTATTGTTGATGCTTCCGATGTGACCTTCCACTACTTGAACCTTGAATTTTCTCTTAAATATGATGTGATGGATGGTGGATGATATCCATAAAGTGCCATAAATGGGGCCATTTCTTGTCGTTAGCATGGAAGGAAGTGTTATACCACGCTATGCGATAGGTAACCTCACTTGGCCCATTGTGTTTGTTTATCAAATACAAAACAAATGAAGATATCCTTCCAAACATCTATTTACTTATCTCGTTTGACCATCGGATTGAGGATGATAACATGAGCTAAGAGCTAATTGAGTAACCAAACAAGAAAATAAATCCGTCCAAAATTTCCATTAAAAATGAGATCCTGCCGCTCACAATGATCCTTGGGTTTCCATATATAGCTTTGGAATTGTGTCCATAAATGTAGTAGCAACCGTACTTGCTTTAAATGGATGAGATAATGCACAAAAGTGTGCATACTTGCAAGTCTATCAACTACCCACCATGATGACACCGTTTCCCGATTAGGTAAACCCGTGATAAAATCCATTTAAATCTCCTCCCAATTCACTTGGAATGGATAAGGTTGTAGAAGACCCGGGTCTTAATTTTCTCAACTTTATTCTCGCCGGCAAACCAAACATTTCGCCACAAACTTTTGAATATCAGATTTAAGTCCATCCCAAAAAATTCTTTCTTCACCCTATGGTAAGTTTTTAAAAATCCTTCGAGTGTCCTCCTAAAGGAGAAGGTAATCTCCGAAAGAACATTTTATTTTAGTTGGGAATTCTACAAATATATAAGTGATATTTGTACCATAAGGAATACTTTTTCCAACTAAATGTGTATCGATGTGTAGTAGGATCTTCGTCAGTAACTTTTGAATGAGTGTCCACACTTCTTCTTCTTCCATTCATCTCTTGCTTCGGTTATCCAATCAGTTGGATAATAGAAATGGCACAAAACAACTCTTCCACCTCTTCATTCTTTCTTGTGAGTGCATCCGCAACAACATTTAACTTCCATTTTTTGTAGATTATTTCAAAGTCATAACCCAACATCTTTGTGACCCATTTTTTTGTTTTCCGAAGATAGTCTTTGTTCCAAAAAGTGTTTAAGACTATCATAATTAGTTTTTACCTTTAAAACAAGTGTCTTCCCATTAGGTAATTTTTCCGTTTCTTTAGTGCATGCAAATATTGCTAACATTTCCTTCTCATAAATAGGTTTCGTAAATACTTTCCTTTAATTGACGCCACTTTCAAAAGCAATGGGTCTTCCTTCGCATTAAAACAACACCAATTCCATTTCCCGAGGCATCACATTCCACAATAAAGGTTTTTGTTAAGTCTAGTGTAGCTAAGATCGGTGCTAGGCATTACTGCCTCTTTAAGATGTTCAAAGGCCTTAGTTGATACGAGTGCATGAAAATGCATCTTTCTCTTTCAATAATGTTGTTAAAGGTGTTGCTATTCTCTCATAATTATTAACAAATTTGCAATAATACCTTGTTAACCCGAGGAATCCTCTCAACTCGATTTATGGCTGTGGGGACTTTCCATTCCTTAATGGCTTTAATTTTTTAGGGTCTACCTTAAGACCTTCGTGAGATACAATATGACCCAGATATTAAACCTCTTGTACTCAAAGAAACATTTGGATGTTTTTGCATAATTTTTCTCCTACAATACAATACTTGGGCACCATGTCAACATATTGAACATGATCCTTCCAAGACCCGCCGTAGATTAGTATATCATCAAAAAATACTAGCATAAATTTTCTAAGGGTTTGAAAATGGAATTCATCAACCCTTGAAATGTATAAGGTGCATTGGTAAGACCAAAAGGCATGAAAAAATTCATAATGACCCTCATGAGTTCAAAATGCTATTTTCGAATATCTTTAGTCTTCATTCTAATTTGATGATATCCTAAACGAAGATCCAACTTGGTAAAATAAATTGCTCCATGTAATTCATCAAGTAATTCATCAATCACGGTGAATGGGAAATTTATCTTTAATGGTGAGCTTGTTGAGCTCCCTATAATTCTGGACACATGTGCCATGATCCATCCTTCGTGTACCAATACTATAGGAGCAGAAAGAACTTTGACTAGGTTGAATTATACCCGCCTAACATTTCTCACAATCATACGTTCAATTTCTCTCTTTTGGACATAAGCATATCTATAAGGCATGATGTTTGGAGGAACGCTTCCGGAATCAAATGAATAGCATGATCATGATCACTAATAGCAGGAGTCCTTAGGGGAGTTTCACACACCTTGAATGATTGTCCAAGACTTTTTGAGATCTCGGTAATAGATAATCTTGATGTTGAAATTCTAGTGAGCATAATTGCAATTACGCTCATTGTTCTTTATTTATAAGTTTTGTCATGACATTAGAGCTTATTATCTTTCCCATCTTCCCTACAATACCCCATAATTCGACTTCCTTTCCTTCTTCTGAAAATTTCAAGAAGAGTTCTTAGAAAATTAAAAGCTACCATCCCCAAATATTGTAACCATTGTACCCTAGTACAAAATAAGCACCTCCCATAGGAATGGAAAGCATCGGGAATATTCAATACATATTCCCCCATGGTTAGCTTGATATTATGGCATTTTCCGCAGCACTGAGGCCTTCCATTTGCAACCATCACTTGACATTTTGGTGGGTATAGGAAACAATTCAATTCCTTGGCTACCTTACAATGAATAAAATTATGCGTACTACCCGAATCAATCAACAATATTACCTTTTTCTTCTTGATAAGTGTCCTTCTATCTTGAGAGTTTGAGGAGCGGTAATTCCCACCAATGCATTACACGATATGGTCGACTTATTTCTTCCTCTTCTAGGGTTGGTTCTCGGTGTATATCCTCTTCTTGTTCATTTTCTTCTTCCTCTTCTACAATCTATGTAAAATAGTTTATTATCAGCACACTTATGAACTTTAGTGTATTTTATATCGCAACTATAGCAAAGCCCTTCTCGCTCTTTTTCTTCCAATTGTTGTGGTGTCAACCTTGTAGGTATGGAAATCTAGGCATAGCAACACTTCCTCTTTATATAAGTGAGTGGTAGCTTCCCTTGTCACACACCTTACATTCAAGTTTTCTTGCCAACCCGAATGCCTTCTCCAATGAATCAAAGTTCCAAAAACGCGAACTTCATGTTGGATGTTATCCTTTAAAGTACCTATGAAGAGATCAATCCCGTGTTCCTTCCATTACCGCCATCTCTTTATATTCAATTTTTGGGAAGTCCTCAATGTGCTCCCTTAATTAAACCCTTTTGTTTGAGATTTATCAATTGGCTAAAGAAGGTGTTGCTCTTTGTATCCTCATAATTTTCTACTTCTCCATAAAAATTACCTTATGTCAATTTTACGGGAAGAAAGCCATCGATACTATACAATTGTATTTTTTTCTAAATTTAAAGTTGCAATGAGTACCTTTTGTGTGTTTTGCACATTATGAAGATCAAAATATTTCTCAACTGTAGTATCCATGTTATTGCAGATCCTTTCCATCAAGTTTCCTCATATCCATTTTCTAAATATGGTGGTTCTTTCCACGAACATTATAGTTTATGAAATCACGATTAAAATTTATTTTTTTCTCATCATGAGTTTACTATCTTTTCACCATTAGGAAACATTTCTTGTATCAAATTTGTCGACCTTCTATGTCTCTGCTTAGATCATTCTTATAGCTAATTTTTTCATCAATCTTAGCTTCCATGTCATCCATCTTAGATTCCCTGCCAGCTTCCATGCCATCTATCTTATATTCCACGATTTTCTTCAAACCATCCATCTTAGTTTCCACACCTTTCGTCAAAACTTCCATGTCATTTTTTGTTTCTCTTTGCGAGAGCGAAATTTGTTGCACTTGCTTTTGTAATTTTGATATGTCATGTTGCCATTCTTCGTCTTCATGAGTCATAGTAGAGCCTTCTAAAGGTTTAATAAGAAACTATTTTTAGAGGCCATTTAGAAAACCAATACTAATATCTATTCTACAATATTCCCTTGGAATCAATTCAAATTGATTCTTTCAAACAAGACTTATGCACCAAAAAAAATACACACCTTTTACTTGATTTCAGCCTCTACAATGAAATTGAATTACCTCTACAATTATAGAACCTCAATATCCGAAATTTGGCCTCGTAGTAGTCCTCCAGTAGCTCTTTCTGGGCCATAGGTCTGACTTGATTTTTGATTCTTCAAGACAAAGTTATGTCTAATGTCCTGGGCTTGACCTAATTATGGATTGGTTCAAGAGGAGCGAACTTGTACGACTTGCCATGTGTCACTGTTTGCCCTTTGCCTTCCGAAATTTATAGACAAGAAACTATGGTCCATGTATTTCCAACAAGTTTGCGAATTCCAATATGATGCTCAGAGAGAGAGAGATTTATGAATATTTTTCCCACGATCACCTCTTTTGAGATGAAATTAGGGAGCCTCGAAAAGACCTAACTTCCACATCATATATCCGAAAAATATTTTCACAACTCAGGCTCGAAAGTTTGTGATGATGTTCCTCGAGATCTTAGCTTTTCTCTCTAAATATTTCAAATAACCTTTGTAGAAAACAAATTATAGCTAAAATTCCGCGATGACCTGTTTAAGTGAAATTGTGAGCCTGCAAAAAGCCCTACCTTCCACAGATGATATCTCCGAAAATATTGAAAACAAACCTCTAAAATTTTGTGATGATGTTCCTTAGGATTTCATCTTCACGCCCTAAAAATTTCATCTTCTGCACCTTCGTAAAAAAAATTTATAGCGAAAATTCCACGATGACCTGTTTGGAGCAGCGAAACCCTAAAATCCAAACCTTTGATACCAAATGTTGGGAAACCAACTCCAAAAATAGAAGAAAAGAGATATCAACGCCTTAGAAATAAGCCACTTCGAGGGGGAAACCTCCAACACATTACATGAATGAACAATTCTTGGATGATTCAAATTAAAAAACCTCCTTTTTATATATAGGAGTCCACGGGGCCACAATGTAATCCTAGTGGGGCCACAATGTAATCCTAGCCGACCTAACAATAATAATTTAAGGGCACAATAATAACAATATGGGGGTTGCTGGTGGCACAATAATAACAATAAGGGGGTTACACTAACAATAATAAGGGACTATACTAGTAATATAGGGACCTAACATAATTACAAACTTTAGTAATAGGTTATGAGGCTTGGTTGCCCCAAACATACTTAGGTATGTTCCATCCTAATCAACAAACCAATCACCAACTATAACCATCACCTACTTGTCTCCTTTAGACATGCACAAAGTAGGCACATTGAATAGGATTTCATAGAGTGAGATCAATAAATCTTAGAATTTTTGTGTATGACTAGATGTAGTGAGACTCCTAAAGGACTTTACAATAGATGCAAACTAGCTCCCGCTCAACCGTCCACTTCGAATCCATTACCGAAAATTCATGATTCATAGAAATGATATCCAAGAGGTAGGATTCCATTAAGAACTAAGGATCTTCTCATTCCTTTTTTGATTCTAAACATCCCTAATTTTTTCATTCATGGAGAGAGAGAAGATGTAAGCTATATTGAAAATGCTACCCTCAATCATTTATAAGTACAAAAATGGAACCCATCCTTCACAAAATGTCCCTACATTAGGTTAACCATACAACCTTCATAACCTAACAACTGCCAAATTAAGGGGAGTATTTATTAGATTAGTATGCTACTCCTTATTTGGTCCGAACCTTACAAGGTTCCTTGTCCACCGTGTATTTAGTATCTCTCTAGGACGGATCTTTGATCTGAAATAGATCTCGAAATAATATTGAAGTTAAAAATCGAATATTTTCCAACTCCGTGAATTGATCGTTAACTTCATTTCAGTGTGGAATAATGAAGGAAAGAAAATGATTTTACAACTTAATCCAAAAAATTAAGATGCACATTTAAACATGAATTTGTAGCAAAGAAGAAATATAAAAGACATAAAACATTTATTACGGAGTTCATCCTCGGTGGACTACGTCTCCGGTCTCGCTTTCAAGATGGGTGTCCATTTTATTAAGGATTGATCCAAGGAAGTATTTGTACAGAAATACACCAGACTAAACATTATTGTAGGCACTCTAGTCTCCGTCAACATAAAGCTCTCTCTCGTAGATTCCCAATGCTTTTCTCGGTTCCCAATTTCGCATACGACCTACCTCTCAAGATACACTTAAAACAAAAAATTGCTCTCTCTCGAAATATGAACACAAGCCTTCAAAATCACTCCTTTCTCTCCATCATGAGAAAAGGTGGATTTATAATATATTTCAAGTTGAACTTAGGCCAAGAATGGAAACTTGGTTTTACATTAATGGATGAAGTTGCTCTTGGTCATATAATAATGAACACCTAACACTTTGTTACATGGTGGATAACTTTAAACATAGCACATAACTATTTAAAACCCAAAAATGAACCTTATATTATAAATATATATCCGACGGTTTTCAATCAAAGTAGCAGCATGCTGAATTAGCACTTGGATCGCATCAAGCGCCTCGACTAGACACATCTTAAGCTCTAGGGAAATTTATTATGATTTGATTGGGTTTTTTGGAAAGTGGTTGGATCTCAAGCACTATGAAAGGAACATTGGAATGATAAAAATATCTCGACACATATGAGGGCACTCGTATATATATGATGTGGTATCAAAATTTGTAGTTCAATGATTAGAAGAATGGGAGAAAGATAGTCGGTCCGTAGGACGTAAATCCACTGCTAGGAGGAATAAAATGACAAAAATTCCAGATCTGAAATGTATAGTGAAAGAATGCTTTTAAAAGACTTATAAGAGTCTAATTTTACAAATAAATAATTCTATTACAAGGATTGCTTCGACTAACATGACTTCATCAATCAGAATGCTTGGTGATTCAAGACCGACAAAATAGATTAACATGCATGCTAGACTGCAAAGACTTATAAAAAATGAAGTTATTTAATCTCCACCTTAAGGAATGCGTATGAACAATATTCAATTCATATTGAATTAGGAAAGCTTGGAACAAGACTTACAAAAATAGATCCATATGACTTGGAGGTTCATAAGACTTATAAAAACATAAGATAGAAATTTTATGATAAACCTGGAAAGGTGGATAAAGTATGTAAAAAATGAAGGGAAACAATACACACACCATATGATTTTGTGATCCTCAAGAGTGTAATTGGAATATATTATGTGTTCGATGATACACCGTTTAGGAATTTCATGAGAATCGCCAACAAGGCATCTTGCCCCGTGCCACCAACCATCCCTCTACTTCATAGGCGTTGTGTCACATATATACAAAAATATAAATCCGTCATCCCCACAAAAATGTGTAAATATTTTCCTAAAATTTGTTACCATCTCGTGCAAGAGATGAGGCTTATACAAAAACTTTAATACAAAGTGTTATGACATAATCAAAATAAAAAGCATCAAGGCTAACAATTCGAAGTGTTTGTATGGTGTGGTTGCGCCTATAGGAAGACTCCTCCTTTGTTCCGGTGCAACGAACTCCACAAAAGTGTAAACAATAGTTAAAGTGATGTGTGAATGTTCCTTGAATGCTTCCCCGGGTGCTTCGTAACGTACGGGTGGCCGAGAGTAATGCAGAAATATATTTCGGTAGAAAATTTGTCGCTGTTCCTTTCCTTTGGTTTCTTATTTGTCTAGATAGGCATAAAGGCGTATTAAAAGAGATACCGCAGTTTCATTTTATTAGTGGGAGAGATTATTAGATGAGCTAGAGGAGAAAAACCTTTATACATATATCAAAATCACAAAGTTGGGTTTAGAACATTTAAACATAAGACACAAGCAAGAGGGAATGCGATTTGCAATGGGGACGATTATGAGGCAAGGAGGTGGGGCCGCCGCAAATCGCAAATCGAAAGTTTTGTTACGAGGAACAAGAGGTAAGTGTGTTACACCAATTTTTTCTACTCTAACCTCGTTACTATTAGATGGACCAAAGTACACCATGTAAGACCAATTTTACCCTAAGTAAAATTTCTTTCACTATGAAAAATAACTTAGTAATTCATAATTTATTAAGTTGTTTATGGTCTAAAGAGAAACTCCATGAGGAAATATTGAATAAAATCCATATTTTTTATTTTCCTTAAGGGGTAATTAATTAAACAACAATTTAATTAATATTCCCGGGTCATATTTAACCAAAACAAGAAAATTAATTAGATAAATCATTATTTATCTTATTATTTGATAGGAATAATTATTTAAACATTTTTAAAATAATATTCCTTGTTAAATTTGACTAAATCATTTATAAATAATTGAATAAATCACTATTTGTTTAATTATTACTCAACCACACTCTTAAAATAATAAATAAAATATTTATTTATTTATTATTTACAAATAAAGGGATTTGACCAAATTCAAATTCTTTTTCCCTCCAAATAAATATAATAAAATATTCCATAAAATTTGATCTAGTTTGGTTAATATTTAAATTATGCACCAATATCTAGACTAACTTAATATTTGTTATAAATAGAAGGTTTTTTCCATTCATTCACTACCTTTTATGCTTAAAGATCACTTCCGGATCTATACTCTTGGTCCGACTTTGAGCTTCCATCATTGTCATATTTTGCTACCATTTTGCTTGTGAGCTCCCTTTGAGTTCCATTTTTATCCTGGGTTTTTCTACACCATCAAGAGAGAGACTTTATCCGAAGCATTGAGGACATATAAGAACCCATCCCATTTAGGGGGACTAGTAACATCCTTCTATGTTCCCTTCCCGTGTCATAAATACAAAATTCTTTAAAAATATTCTTGTCTTGTCTATTTGATGCATGGAGCAACTCTTGCTTTTATTTGTTGTTTAATGTCCTTAACTGCATATATATGGATTTTGTAGCATTTATATTGGTCATCTAACCGCAAATCTAAGGAAATGGATAGCCGTATTTTATGTTAGGGTGGTTTTTTATGCGTAGCTAAAGTGAGTTTTTTTCATATGCTTGCAATTAGAATTCACACTCAACAACCGGTGACCTACGACGATTTATAATTACGAACGCCGTCATTTTTCGTATCCTTGCATAACCACCGCTTCAACACCTAGGGTTTTTCTTCTACTTTCTTGTTTTTATTTTCGAATTTGCTTTAACCTTAAAACCCTACAACAATAACAATTTTAACTTCCGTGTGTTTCTCGGGCCTATTGTGCAAGTGACAGTATCAACCGCAACTAAGATGACATTTTTTTTCTCGAAACCTACTCTCGAGAGTGCCAAAAGTAAGGTGAAAATTTTTGGACCAAAACTCCGTGACCTTAACCTTCAGACATAGAAAAAAACCTCAAACCTCGACCTCTCGCTAAAATAAGTCGAAACTGCGACCTATACTTTAAGTAGAATTTTCCCGTGATTTTTCCGGGTTTTCCTAGGCTACCGTTCTCAGGTTGTCCGCGCCTCTATCTCCACCCATCTTGGACTTGTAATTGCTCTATATTACTTGTTGAAGTAGGAACCTAGCCCCCTAGGGCTTCAAAGAGGATGCTTCCAATTTTCTAGAGGAGTTTAGCTTCTAAGGTGTCGTCCGAGATGTCGTGTGTTCAACCACTTTTCATAACCGATCGTACCTTCGCATCCATTTTAGATTGGTTATTTATCCATCCAAAACACATATTTTTAGTTTTTTTGGTCCTCCTCTAGGGTCCCCTCTATTTCTCTTTCCGGGTTGTAGCCTTCGCAACCTCATTTGCAACACTTTTCCCTTTGGTTTTTGTTTTTTCTCGTACCTATTTCAAACAGATCTCGGCCCTCTAGATCCTTGTTCCTCCTAAATTTAGATCCATTGGCCATTTTGTGTGTTTTGAATAGTTTTTTCTACACCCATAGTCTAGTTGTTGGGAAGTAGTCGCTTCTCCTTGGGTTTAGAATGATGCATCTTTAGTCGTTCATTTTTTGTCATATTCAGCTTTTATTTTACTATTATTTTCTCTCGATTTATCTACGCTTATACAACACCTTTTATTTTTTCTCTACACACGTATGGGTTTAAAATAAAATTAACACACTTAACAGTACACCCTAAGTGAAGAGCGTTTGATTTACACGCGACCAAGACTATAACATTGTAATCATTTGATCCCCGCACCTCTCTCCGCCCTTGCTTTGACATTGTAACCATTTGATCTCGCACCTCCTTGCCCTTGTTGGTACTCCTTCCCTTCGTGATTCGTGTATATTTTTCATCATTACACCCCCAAGGCGTTTATCCCGAAGACTTATTGGCCTTCATCCTCGCCCGCTAGGAATAATTACTCTTCAACATAGGATTCGAGCTATTCCTCCATCGAGTCCCCATTCGACCCGCTTCTAGTTCATTCTCCTCCTCGCCACCTTCACCATGTCTCGGTTGAGGACCTAACATTGGTGGTAGCCCCGATCCTAATGACGGGAATACTACCAAAGGGGACCCGTCACCAGGAACTATCCCGGATGCTCCCCTCGCTCCCTTATATAGTAGGTCTCGGGGCCTTTCCGATTTTAACCGCCTGATCAATGACCCCATACACCATGATCTTCAAGCGTCCGGCCAACCAAGCTCCCTTTCCGACATCCCCAAGTTTGAAGGCCTTGCTAGGAGAAGATCCTACAAACAATTTTTGATCTTTCCACATGTGGTGTTCGTCTAACTCCATCACCGATGACTTTGTCCATCTTCGCTTGTTCCAATGTACGTCATCGTGAGAAGCTTCTAAGTGTATGTCGACCATACCTCCTCCTCTCATACTACTTTTGTGACTCTTGCCAAGGCTTTTATGCCTACTTCCAAATTTTCCCCTCCATTATGACACCGGGTATCAACTTTGACCTCTTTCTGGCATCATCTACGACCCGCCTCCGTCCGATCATGTCGAGGAATGGCGGAGAAGAAAGAGCCTATGTTGAGCCCCTACCTTCGAAGATCGTGTCTACATGGAATAGTTTCTCGCATCCCTTTTGATTTCTATTGGAAAATATGTCACATCTCATTTCCTCAAATTGAAGAAGCCGCACTCAAGATTGCATTGAAATATTACCCGATCTACACACAAGCCTGGTTATGTTTATATTGTCTTACTTGATTTCTAGACTCCACCGGTGCCAATGCACCGGGGGCATCCCATGCCGCCGACGCATTGTTGGAGCCCTTCTCATCCATACACTCATCCTCCCATGGGTTATGGTTTCCCCTTAGGGAGGGGCCAACTGCCCAAGATTCTTTCTCCTTCCCAAAACGTAGCCCGTATCTAGGATACGACATGCCTCATCCTTTTTTCCCAACCTATTTACCACAATGTTGCCCAACCTCATTTTCCGTACCCGCAACCCGGTGCTCCACTTCCTCTAGCATTAACACCTCAAAATTCTCCCTTGCCTTTTCAAATCCCCGCAATAGCAACCACCACCCCCAGGGGAAATTCTTATGCACAACACGATGCGACTAGTCCTCCTACTTCCAAAAATAAGAGGAAAGGCAACCAAAACCAATCTATCCTAGGTAATACAGACCCAATCCCTAAGATAATACACCTAGCACTCGCTAACTGCAAAGAATAGGGCACTCCACTAAAGTAGGACAACCGTTCACATGAACAAACCTTGTTCTTATTACGGTGTCTATGGTCACTATACCCATGATTTTCCTCTTTGCCCTCGTATGTGATACATGTTGAAGCTCAAGCAATGTCCTAAGGATAAAGAAGCTCCCCTTCAGCCTCCTCCTAATGTTGCACCTATCCAACCGGATGTGTTTACCAATCCTTTCCCCAAAGCAAGGATTTGTGGCTAACCAACCCCAAAATCAGGGTGGCCACTCAACCTCATACATATGGTACCTCTAATTACCAGATCCTTATGAACTTTGAACAACCAATTACCGTTGACCTCAACCTTCGTACCTGGCCCCGTTAGTACAACAAGCCTCTTGATACATCTACCCCCGAGCCCCCTTTTTCGTGTCCCACAGCCTCTTTGGACACCCAATGGTCCTTTACATATCCCTCACCCTTAAGCAGAGGCTATACCAAGATCCCCAAGGGACCATTATGCTTAAACACTCGCTTCTAGTAAAGCTTCCCATTCGTATATTATAGTAGATGATTGGTGCAACTTCGCTTCCATATCAATGCCGGAACTCATCCTACCATGACCTTCACAACGAAAAGATCTACTAACCGACATGGTGCCGGGATCCTTCGTATGATTGTTTGATCGTCGTCGATGTTGACCGGTGAAAACATCCCCTACCGCTTCGTTGCCTTCCAAATCTTTGTCAAGGTTCGAATGCCAACGTCTCCCGTTATATCATCGATGAGGGGGCATCCACCTATGTGATGTCCACTTCCGCCTTTGGAAGAAACTCAAATCTCCTCGCCTGGCCCCTTCCAATATCACCCTTCCGAGTACGGATGGCATTCTTCCCAACCCTTTGGCATGTTCCACAATTATCATGTTACTCTTGTGGGCAAGATCGTTTGAGTTGACGTAGAAGCTGTTGATGCCCCCCTTAGATTACAACATCTTCTATTGGTTCAGAAGCAAACTTATGCGATGTCTCGTTGTCCCATCTCAGCTTCGATCGTAAGATGTTATTTCCTCATAACGGAAATATTGTCACCATCGACCAGCTGAAATACAGAACCGAAGTCTTAGACCTACCCCGAGTCCATCATCTTTGGTGGCTAACAAACCAACAGCCAAACCTTTCGACCAATGTTTCACCCGGATTCTACAAATACTCTCTTTTCTTGATTCTTCCTCGGTCTTTCTCCTCCTATCTCTAATCTCGTTCGACGAACGTTTGCATGATGCAATCATCTCGTCCAACCTCGAACGAGCTAGTTTGGCTAGGCCGCAGGCCCCGCCCTCTCGCAACCTACTCCTAACACCTCGAATCACCCTTTTAGGACCCACTCCTCAAGGCCCTTCACCCTCAGCTCCTGTATCCACGAGCCTATTTACTCTCCTTTACGCTCTCTGTGGCCTTAACCGTCTCGTAGCTATTACGCCCGGCCATTACCCCTCCTACTATACAATTTATGCCTCTCCTGTGAGTATTTTTGGTATCTCTGTTATGGCCACCTTATCCCTTCCTAACATGACCCCGGGATCCTAGTCTCGTACGTCGACCCCCAACCACTATCCTTCTTGGTCACCCCAAACCTTATACTACTTTGACCTGGGCCTTAACCGGGTCCCCATGAACCCTCCTCTTGTTTTGCCTCAACCACCTCAATAGGAACCTACTCCTATTGCGAATGCTTCGGGTGAGGGGGGAAAAGCTCGTAAGAAGGCACCTAAATACAAGGCTACATAGACAGTCCCCGTCCCTCCTCAACCTCCAAAGCATACGCCCCCATGTGCCTTGTGTGATGTTGTTGGTCATGCCACCGATCATTGTCTTGAATTGCCTTGTATAAAGCCCATGATAAATGTTGTGTTCCCTGCACCACGGTCCTGCAGAACCTTGTTCCTTCCTCGACTACAACAAAGAACCCTAATACTATCTACACCAACCACCCTTGTGCTTTTTCCGATCTCCATGGCCATTATACCCACCATTTTCCCCACTCACGCACTAATGTGCCTCTTGGAGGTAGTTCAGAGTACAAGATTGAACAAAACCGTACTCCACTTCTCCCATCCTAGCATAGTATGCTTCGTGCAAAACTAAGGATACCTCTACTCCAATTGACATTCCCCATCTCGATGTCGAGATGATGGAGTCTTCTCGCCGCATCCTCTACCTCGTCATCCATGAGATCCATAGTAAAGCCCCTTCCGAGACTTCCCCTTTGTGTCGCCATCTCCCTTCAACGATCACCTCGGGGCTCAACATCGCTGGATCCATTATCTACTTGTTCTTCCGTCACTCCCCGTGATGATGCGCATGTGAACCTTTCTTCTCATGATGATGAGTGAGGTAGCTTCGTTGCACCACATGGTATTTCTTACACTAGTCACCCCATATCCTATTTTGATGACGACATTATGGAAGTAGTCACCACCCTTGAATTTATCTATCCCCCCTTACATAAAACCCATGCATTTAAACCAGACATGCCTTGTGGCCACTACATTAACACCAAATTTTTTGGTAAGGGGGGCACCCATATTTGAGAGTCCATGAGAAGCGTGTTCTCCACAACTCTCCTAGTGTATCCGGTCATGTCGACTCTGCGTACTCACATTCTTATTCCCCCATTTAGAAGAACCTTTTAGAGTCCCTCATTTGGGCCTGCATCACTCTAGGGATGATACCCCTCATCATTCCTTCATCTTACATCAGCAAACTCCGGGGTCTCTAGACGTTGTTGCTGATGAACCCGTGTGTTTTCTATGTGAGCACGAGTTCATTATATCCAAATCCACTCTCAGATAGTGACACCATTTATGCCAACCCGTAAACTTAGTCCATTTTCTTCATATATATAGTCCTTAAAGAGACCGTTAATCCTACATTCCCTTTCTTGAATCGCATAACCATAATGAAAACAAATGGCATACCACATCTTAAAAATGAGTTTAGATTCCCTTTCTAAATACATTTTGGCATGACAATAACATGCTTTGGGGCACCTATGCCCCTCAACCATAAAAATACCATCTCTCAACCAAAACAACACTAAAACCCCTTTCTTTCTCGATAGGTCACACTTTTCAGCACTGATAGGTCGCAGTTTTCTCTGCATAGAACCTACTACCCAGGTCGCAGAACGTACCCCAAAAGTGTGACCTTGCCTCGTTCAGGCTCTGTGTGCCTAATCCGAAACTTTAGTCCACCGAATTGAAAGAGTATGGTTAGGCCTCTTATGTACAACTAATGGATTCGATTCTAACAATGGTTTTCCCGCTATGATTGCCGCAAGATTTAGGGCCTTTTCTCCTCTCTAAATTCACCATAGCTACACTTGCAAATGAATCAAATTGGAGGGAAAATGCCTTACTAAAAGAGAAACCCCGCATTTTATATTTTTCCAAACTCGTGACCACATCGTAGCTCAGCTTAAAAAATATTTAGCACCGTTGGAAAGCTCTTACTAAGCTCTCAAATGGGTATCCCTTAGTTTTTTGTGATTTTATACTTCACCCTATTACTTTTTCCAAGAAGGGTTACTTCACCACTTCTCAAAATCGAATTTCTTCACTTGCAACAATTGTCATGAGTAACCATATTGTACTCATGATTTTATGGTCCCCACCGTACCTATTCTATGTGGCAAAGATTATTGAGTCACACTTGTTTACAACATCCAAATTGAGTCATCATCATATCCATGGAGTCTATCCCTAGTCCCTTTTTATCCCGATATAGTCATCCATCCTTCATTTATTTTTTCCGTCGTGTCACACATCGTGGCCTTCATTCATACTATCCCTTATCTCCTTTGGATATTGTGTTAGTTTCTACCAGGTCATCCATGCCCTTCATGCTCTAACAAGTGGAAGTCATCGCCCTCACTACTCTCGCACTCTTATCTCATCATCATCTCTAGTGTTAGTCTATTAGTCACTCTACTATTATCTCTCACACCTTAGTTTAGGATGCCTTTATTGCCTCACCTATGGTATGCACCTCCTTCGTCGACACGCCCTCATTCATTCCATGACAGTGTTCATAGGGTGGTGTACCTTGGTTCTAGCTTCCACTCTTCTTCGTTACCGTATCGCAAAGTGGACTCATATTGCACTTTGACTTGATTGTTTCTACTCAGCCCTTACGACATGAACGAGATCCACTAATGGTTCGAAGGATACAACGTATTGTACTTGATTCCCGGTGTGTGTGTGAGATGTTTGAGACCTCATGAGGAGGTGGCCCTCACAGTAGCCCCCTAACCTACCCTAATGAATTCTATTTTTATAGCCTTGGATGCAAACATAGATTGTTAATATCAATTTCTATATTTTTCACACTATTAAACATTGTCCTAGATTTTCAAACAAGATTCGTGAATCTTGTGATTTTTAGAAATATCACTACCTTCATTATTCTCCTAAAACCATTTTCCCTATCTCTCAATTTTCCTCTCAAAGTCACCTTGGTTCTTTTCAAAGACTTCCCCGTTGGGCTAATTTTCTCATTTTCACCCTTTTTCTCACCTAAAACCTTCATTTTCTCCACTTAACCCCTCACCTTCTCATCGTTTCCCTTCATTTCCCTAAACAAGGTAAAAACTTCATTTTTACATTGTTTTAAAGCAAAAAATATAATGTTCGTACCTTTCTTTAAAAAAAAACCCCGTTTTTAAATATAAAAATTTGACCCCTTTATAAAAGTTTAAGCCTTCTGCCAAGCTATTTTTAGTCCCCGTACCTTTCATATAAAACCCCCATAAAACCCTTTTTCCTCGCCCCTTTTTCTAACCCAGGCTCTTTTTCTTAAGCCCTTGCCCACTTACACCTATATTTGCAGCCATAAAACCTTGGCTTTCACCTAACAAATGCTTTCATTTATTTGATGAACCTGTCAGCTCCCACATTCACTCTAACCGTGCCCCACTTGAAATTTTCCACCCGTCCACCCCGACCCCCACTCCTTTGACAAACCCATTCCCCAAAGGGTTAACAAAATCACAACTTCCACCGGCGGATCATCCCATTTCCCGCATCACCAAGAGGGTGATTTCACCCCTCCGCCCATTTCTCGTTACCGCAAGGAGGGGGGAGGGGGGGAGGTGAGGTGGGAGAAGTTTGACGTTAATGGCCACCCATCCAAAGTTTTACCCCTTCGCCTAAGATTAGAAACCACCATGGACCCCCGACGAAGTCCATAGGTAGTTTTTCTTAAACTCGCCTTCCGCCGCGAAAACCGCTCTCCCCTCTTTGCGCCAAAAATCCATTCCATTATACAATTCAAACACTCCAAAGCTCTCATAGCCTCCCCATGAAGCTCGAAACATCATTTTCCACCATCACAAATGATCTAATGCATCTACAAGCCTAAAAATAAATGCAAAAAGGCTCAACACAAAGCTATATTAATTGTTTTTTTTTATGTGTAGGTTTTAGGGTCGGAACGCGTAATTGTCATTTTGTGGTCCAAAAAAATGTCTAATCGATATGTCCGGGTGACAATCCAATGGTTTTGATTCATCAAAGGGGACACCAAGCATAATATGAAAAGAAAGTAGTGAACCATGGTCATTACTACCCTTTCAAACCATTTCAAAAAGGCAAATATGACCGTAAGTGAAGAACAATCGTTGGAGGAACCTAATCATCAAAGGTTCGTGGAGATTGCACTCTTAAACATAGGTTTAAAATTAAACAGTTAAAGGTCCAGTTTAAATACTAATCACACATCAAAGATAAAGTCATAATAAAGTCATACAAGCACGAGAAGATCAAAGGCGTGAAAACAAAAGACACAAATGAATATTAAATCTTAAAGGATTAATCAAAGTTTAAAGGGTGAAGAGGCAGTAGATAAAGAAATAAGACAATTTAAGAGGATAAAAACAAGTTTAAGAGCCTAAAACAAGAGTTTGAAGTCTAAGAAAAAAGAAAATTAACCTAGAAACACATTCGAGTGACTAAGTCCAATCATTTACTTCTTCAAGGATATTTTTGTTACTTAAAACATGTTTTCTTTCAATAAAACATCAGTTGTTATTACAAATGGGTGTTGAGAGATATTTTCATCTTCTAGAAGTTATTGTAAAGTTATCGCAAAATGCCTTAAAGTCAAACATTTCCGTAAATAAACTCAAATAGTGAAATCAAGAGTTATTATTACAAATAGATAGTTAGTCTTATCTTTCCCCTGCTCACGGCCAAGCAAAGGTTAAGGATTCATTTAATTTGTAATAACTATAGTCTAGAAACCTCTTAGGTTTGCCTCCTCATTTGCTAGATAAATAGAGTAAGGAGGTATTATGGCTGTGGTTGGCATTTGATGAGTTTTGAGAGCAATACATGGTTTTCTTGAGTTTGAAGAAGAAATTGGTCTTGTGGAGTTTCTAAATGGATTGCTTTGATTGATGATGAAGGAGGATAGCTTGCAAGATCCCCGAGCTTGCATAATGGGTGAAGTGCTTCTATTTCATGTTATTTTTTTCTCATGTTTTCATTATGTTTCCATCCTTCTATATTACAAAGAGAACGAAGAGTATAGGCTAAGAAATGTTGTTGAGGCACCTTAGTCCTTCCTATAGTCTATTGTATTTATGTTTTCTTCAATGGGTTTGTTTAAGGAATTCTTAGCTACTCCTTAGATCTACCTATGCTTGTTATTCCACGAGTGGTACTATTGTGGTGGATTCAACACACGCAAGTATGAAATCACATGATTTTAGAGATCGTGGTCTACCCTCTAAACTATAGGTAATAAAAAGTATGTGGGGGGAGCTCAAAAGCATAAAACTTAAATGAAGTAATACGTTGTAGTATGCTATGTTAAAAAAACTAAAAATAAAAACAAAAAAGAAGCTATATAGAGATTCCAAAAAAGTAATAGTGCAAATGGTGGCTCGATGACCCCTTCTTATTGAATGCTTGGAATAAAAAAAAAAAATCTTACCCACTTCATAAAGGGCCCCTAGGAAATGGCTCTAGGTCCCGATGCAAGAATGTTTTTCCTTCAAGTTTTTCCCTTTTCCGACGCAACTTAACTCTCTCTCTCTACTATGGTGGACTAAGATGTTGTACAACCATCAAGTCCTCTTTTCTCCACTCCTCCTTGGGT
The DNA here is from genome assembly GCA_034641835.2 of Pinus albicaulis. Classification (NCBI taxonomy): domain Eukaryota; kingdom Viridiplantae; phylum Streptophyta; class Pinopsida; order Pinales; family Pinaceae; genus Pinus; species Pinus albicaulis. Next base: position 60,780 of record JAXQQM020074941.1, read on the forward strand.
CACACACAATGCCGGTGTTGCTTGGGAAACTTTGGCCGCATAACCTTGTGATCACCATTTTTTCATCTCTCGTGGGTTTATAGGTGAGCTTCAAAATCCTCCTTCCCTCCCTTGGTACATGATGATGGTGACCCAAGGGAGAAGTGTGATTCGATTGTGTGCTCAAATATGCTTTTGTGTGCTCACATAATGTCTAAGGAGGCGCCTGGTGTTTCCCTTAGGAAACTTTCACATAAGGAGAAACTCAGTTCCGTTTTCTTGTGGCCCCGAAAAGTGAATTTTTTCTACTTTCTAGGAATGTGTGCTTATCGTGCTCCAATATATGGAGAAGGTGCTATTTTCTAAGGAAATGTGCACTTTTGAGCATTTATGACTAGTTAAAATTTGATTTTCTTAGAACCTTAGAGATTTTAAATATTTCTTGATTCCATAATGTATTTCCGTCCTATAACTGGGTTTGACATTAATTGATGTCATCTTCTCACGTATGATTTTCCAAAGAGCACAAGCTGTCTCCCTAATGTGATATAGGAAGTAATGTATAGCTGAAATACATTATAGTTTTTTCAGACTTTACGCAGAGAGAGAGAGAGAGAGAGAGAGAGAGAGAGAGAGAGAGAGAGAGAGAGCGAGTTCGTTATAGAATAGACAACACCTTGCACAATTTACAAGATAATCATGGCCTAAGGGACCCCCGCAAGTAGACAAAATACACAACATATTGGAAATATTTCAGGAATGAGGCAGCATCTCCATGCTCATGATGCTATGGATTGTTGAACAAAATCTCGATAGATACATGTGTCGGGCTCCGTGCCACTACCGTGGTAGTGATGTTGAAGGTTACTGTTGACAATGAATGTTGACTGGGGGTGTTTTTTCTTTGACGATAGGTGGAATCTCGGCACCCATATATGCATAATCTTGGTATGGCATATCACCGCGCAATGTACACATATACCGGCCGGGACCATCCCGTGTAAGAATTTTTGTCGTAGATGCTTATAAAGGCACGGGTTCGATGGATCTTGATCAAAGTGCAATGGTTGTAAGGTACGATATCATCGTGACAAATGAAAGCTTTTGCCGTAGTCGAATGTTAAGAGGATCGATGACATCTATGGGAAATGATGTCTCCCATAGTGCCACTCGAGGATACCCTTGCATGGGGAGGGTCATCCAAGGTACCGCTTCCTTTTGGAAAAGAGGTGTTGATGTCAAACAAAAAAGGAAGCCTTAACTGAACCATAATGAGTTTAACATAGGCATGTTGGTGAGCGGTAGTCGAAAATAGATGATGGGGATTCAATGGCCCAAGGTTGAAGTATATTTGAGTAGCTTAGGCGGTAGTCATAGGTATTTCTCAAGGGAAAAGTCCCTAGATTCGTAGGACTTGCATGTGGTATGAACCGGCTATGATTGTCGTAATGGTGCATGCCTCGGGGGATGAAATACTTCGACCAAGGGAGATGGGGGACCGGTTCCATAGGAGAAAAGGTGAAATATGAGGGCGAAGTGCTAAGGGCATCGTTTTTTGGGGTCTTTGTACACTTACCAAAAGAATAAAATGATGGGATTTGGTTTGTACAAAATACGCAGATGGGTACCCCAAAATATGAAAGAGGGTTGCTCACCGGTTGTGAGGATGGTTTTTTTCTCGGGGGTAAGGGTCCCATTAGTTGGTCTCATACGTGTGATTGATGAAGCGGAAGATGTCGTATGGGTTAATGTTGATGGAGGTATTGCGGGCCAAATGCGTGCGCGAAGGTGCGCTTTCATTCGCTTGTACAACTCGATCGTCCGGGAAGGGGGTTGAGTTTAAATGGTGAACTTGACCTTATGCATGATATGTGGATGGGAATGAGGTTCTTCCTAGACTAAAATGGTATGGCCATGAAGTCACTTGTGGGGTGATGTATGGTCTACTTTGACGATGATCACCAGCGGAGGGGAGGTTCTACCGACCATCGCAGGTTTATCATATGCATGGTGAGATGATGATAAATGTGGTCGTGTATGAGGACCCTATGGTTTATTTCTAATGGAGAAATGATGTCAAGATATGCAAAGCTCTCCGGGACTCTATCATGCGTCGAGGGTAGAATGATACCGCTCCAAAACTTTCGTTGAATGGTGCTATGAACGATTTGCGGGTTCTTCTACAAATACAACTACCTCAAGTGAAAGCATATTATTTTCATCAAATATTATTGAAAAACATGAATTTTGGAAAGGAATATGAGGGTGCATACCGTCGGGAGCCGAAAAAAATAAAAAATTTCAGTGGGTGTGAATGTGTGGCATCGCGTTTGGGTGTTGGTGGAGTGCCGATCATGCTACTTTCTTTGGCCGTAGTGATCGTATACTCTCGTGTGGGTTTTCCCTTAGGAGTTTTCTTGGCTCCTATTTTTGATTTCGCCTTGGGATTGCCGTCGCACTAAGATCGTAGGGGACGTTGCCCTGTTACTACCCCCCGTCCAGATCTCCTTTGTTTGTTCCCTGCTTATTTTTGAAACATTTGGAGTATTTTCATAATTCTCCTAGTTGTATGGTTGTTGATGAGCCTAGAAGGGTTGCACTAGATCGACCGATGCATTACATTGTGCTACCGGTCCATTTTGTGCTTCGAATGGGGAATATCGGTTCCCTTGTCCCCGGTTGGCATATGAGTGTCGGGGTGAATTTCATGATAGCTAGGTTGTGATACGTTATAAGTAGAATTGTATGAGAATCCAAGGTTCTCATTACCGCCGCCTAGGTGTCCTTGGGCCAAAGATCCAATCGAACCGTCTTAATTGACGTGCATGATGCTACTTCGCCTAGGTGATCTTGGAAAAATATCCAATCAAACCATCTCGTAGAATCAATGCGCCCGTTAATATTGCTTCCTAGGTGATCTTGGGTCAAAGACCCGATTAATCCGTCCGCATAATCTACCTACTCCGGTAACTCCTTGAGTGCCATGGGTGTTACCATCGCCAGAGATCATGGGTCAAATACCCAATCACCATCTCAGAATCTACTTGCATGGTCACTCCCCGAATATAGATTACTACCTGCCTAGGTGACCTTGGGTCAAAGGACCATATCAAATCGTCCGCGTAGAAAATGCAGGCGTGTAACTCCCAAATATAGATTACTACTTCCTAGGTGACCTTGCATATACTAAATAATTGATTAAACCGTCTCGCAAAAGAATCAATGCACGTGATAATTCAAGAGGATGAGGCGCCGAGGTTCCCCGTTCCTCGTTGGTGTTTGGTGGTTTAGGGGGACGAGGGACAAATGGCTATCTTTTCTAATGACTCGTCGCTCCTCTCGTGTACATGATGGTACGAGGTTCGTTGTTGACATAATGGATGGAGGGATCCTCTTTGATAGGATCGCTCAATCACATGTAAGGAATCCCTATATTGTGGTAGTTCTGGGATAATGGTGGGTATAACGCCCATAGGTGTCATAGATGGCGCATGTGTGATTGGTACGTAGCAGCTTTTCCTATACTTTTTGTGCGAGTTCTTTTTTATGGGAATTCCATTTTTGAGGTGCTCGCTCACAGCCGAGGAGTGGTTTTAATTCGTCCAAGTTCGGGAAAATGTGAGTAGGGTGTCCTGTGACATCACATATAGCACGGGCTGATGAATCCCTCTCGTATGGTGGGGGTCACCACTTTATTTCCTTTTCTGCAATTTTCTTTATCATGGTTTCGTTTCGCGTTGGGGATTTCCCCAAGGGGTAGTTTCGACCGATACTTGGGTAGGTTGGGGCTCCTCAGACTCAGGCTTTTTAACCGAATGCAATAATGTTGGTAGCTGGAATTCCTGGAGGGGGAATGAGATACCAATTGGTAATTCCAATGATATATTGGGTAGTACTAGTGTTTTCAAGACCTATTGGGAGGTGAAGCTAGGAGGTGGGTATAGAAAGGAGTTTGGGAGGCGCATAGACTAGGGTGGCGGCGTAGCTGATGCCTCGTGTCGTTACCGCTCGAGTCCATGTCCCGACTAGCCTCGGTGCTTGATGTGACATCAGTATACCGGGGCCCCTATGGCATCGGGCGACACTGTGATAGGAGGATCTCCTAGAATGATCCTAGACTCGACAACGGCTTGAATTGGCCAGGGCCATATTTTTGATACCGCATGAGACCATCCGTGGCTGTGCCCACATAGGGTAGAACCATATATGTGTTGGTGAAAAGATTCTTTTCAAAGGTGGTAAAGCATTAGTCGGTTCATTTGTGATACTCCGATCTCGTGAGGAACACCAAGATTTAGAAAACGAGGATGCTATGCGGCATATGGCGTACATGTAACTCGCCTAAGGAGACATTGTAATCCAAGTGAGCATCCAAGACTTCGATGTCTATGTGGGCCATTTTTCCGCTGCTGCATCAATACATTTTTTGGGAAGAGACCGATAGGGGTCGAGGGATGACCGTCGTATGATCCGAGTGTGATGATCGAAGGTTTGAGTTCGAGGGATCCTAACTTCTCGCCATACATTATTTGACATGATGCATGTGGATGCACCTTCGTCAATGACACATCTATGAATAGTGATATTTTGTACCCCGATACCGGTATTTGGAAGGCGACCATGAGGGAAGCCTAGGGGTGGCTTTGTCAAAGTAAAAAGCCATCATGCGCGTGTTGGCAGTGGTCGACGGTGCCTAATGCAAAGTAGGGCTTCATTGCTTCAAGCACGATCGTAGTACCTCCAAAGCTGATATAGCAAAGGTGATCGGGCTAAATCATCTACAATGTTGTAATTATGGGCTACTTTTGGAGAAGTTACCTACCACCTATTAGGCCCTTTAACCATTTTTGGCAATGGTTCCAAAGGAATATTTGGAATGGTCAAAGGTGCACAACATGCTCGTACTAGCCTCGACGTACCGGTGTTTGGTGGGGTGTCACAGGCCACGATTTCTGGTTTGGAAAAAAAAATTTCTTCCTAGCCATGTAAATTTAATGGTTTTTTTTCTCGTAATCATTGGGGTTTTACTATCGAGTGTTGACCGTTCCTTGATGGGGTAAGGTTTCCATGTATTACAATTGTTTGGGAAGATCTCTTGAACTTACATTATGAAGCTTTTTAAGCTTGCTGTAGTTCAGAAAATGGTGAGTATAGTGCCCGTACTCACCACATATTGAACAAGAATGGTTTGTTCATAGAGGTGGCCTTTTGCCTTGCTTTTTGGGAATTTCTTGGCTCTTAGTTCGGGTTCCGGTTGGAGCTATCTCCAATGATTACTAGGCGCTCGTTGGTTGTTGCTCCCTATCCAAGGTTCCCTTTGGGTTTGTTTTACCTTTCTTTTAACCACGTTAGAGGGTAATTATCCCGATTATACCGGTGTGGCTGATTTTGGGACTCGCCGCACCAAGTTCACCCGTGCATTGTTTTGCGTCAATGGGTTATGTGCTTGGGAATGAGCATTATTGTCCAGTGTTTGCACCCCATATTGGGGGAGTTATTTCGCGCTTTTCTTCCCCGCACTTGTCCCATCACCGGGAGGGTAAGGTCCTCCTTGGTGATACGTCGGCGCCATGCCGGCGCCCCTATTAGTCAAATTTTTCTCGCCGTATATGATGACTTTGAAATCCAGGTTGAGACATGTTCGGGTAGACCCATGTGTGTAACCGAGATTCTCGACTGCCGCTACCTAGACAACCTTGGGTCATCGACCCGCAAGTCTATCCGCAGTTCGAAGCTCCCCGGAAATTATTGATAAGATTGCAGCATGAGGGGTTAGGCAGATATTGTATATGTATCCCGATTATGCATAAACATCAATTCAAGTTGTTGGGATTTACCGATTGCATCCTCTTCTGATGTGGGGTTAAGTTTCACCACATCCATTGAAATCTTCACCGTCGCAGTTTTCAAGAGTAAATCTAAAAGCGACCTTGCCGTCAAGTTGTGCTTTGCATAAGCCGCGACACCGTATCCACTCATAGAGATGTTTAGAAATGTGGGTAGAGGGGGATTGTTTGAAATGAGCTGCAGAATTCCATCCCCGAATCGTGGTGAATGGGTAACTAAAAGTATGTGGAGAATGTAGTAGCGAGGGCGCTAAATGTTCTATGTAAAGTAGGGGGTTGTTATACCATTTTGCAACCACTCCCATGTGAGTGCGTTGGAACAACTCAATCAAATAGTATCTATAATGGATGCTATTCGATGAGCACCATAGGTGAAATGTCATTATATGATTCCCCGGGTCTTACACTTTCTTGCCCTCAAAATTGGTATGCATGAAGGAGCCTCTGGGGCATGGGATGCCAATTAGGGTCATGCGTGATGGGGTCAGGAGCTTGGTTAACCGTAGATTTAACGCCGCTAAGAAGGGTGACCGAGACGTTGACACCATGGCAACATGTGAAGACACGAAGTTCGGTTAGAATGAGGGCGAGTCCGTGACGTATCGGTTGTGAATTTACCGATTCCCCATATGGGATGCACCTTCATGCCCCTGTGCGTACGAGGGGAGTGATGTGTAGTGTTGGGGGACCGACTAGGGTTCCTGTAACTAAGGTTGCTCCAAGAAACAAGGAACCAACCACTATGGCAATGTTTCGTTTTTGACACCTAAATGGCGAAAGACCCGGAACCCTCCCAATAATGGGGAGGTCCAAGAGACGCTTGGATCGATGAGGTTCCATTGGAACCGTTTCGAGGGTCATCCAAGTTAGGTTTTGGAAACAACGAGGCGATCGAGTCCGTGGTCGCTGACATTTTAAGTGGCCACATACATAAGACAAAGGGAAAATGAAAATGAATTTTCCTTTAACTTGATCATGTGAGCAATCAAGAAAAAAATGGTTTTGTTTGTTTGCGCGTGATAATTGAAAATCTTAGAATACCTAATAACGTCCTCAAAAGCTCAAAAATTAACTAGGCCTTGAGAGGATTTCTTGTGAGTTCTCGGGTAACAATGTCCCGAACCAAACCGGTGCCTCAAATAACCGAAGAGAATCAACTAAAGTAAGGGTAGAGGGTCTAGCACTTGCCTACACCGTCACTCATAGGGTAAAGGATGCCCTAGTTTTGGCCACTAAGAACCATCAACCCCATGTGAGCGTTCGAGTCTGGGCTTCTTGGGTAGCCGCCATCAGCACCGAGCATCGCCCGGGTCGCAGCCCCAATCGATACCGCACGCACCGCGCCTAAGCCTAACCCCCTCTGAATCGGGTATTTATCGTGCTCGGTTTTCTTTTACGTGGGCCGATAGGTGGATTTAAATTCCCTAAAAACTCAACTTCTATGTTTCAAATGTGAAGCATGATCAAGGCAGCTTATTGATGCCACTCTTTGATCCTAACTTAATCTATAATTTCTCTTGTGGCCCCGTGGGGAGAGTTTAGTGAGTTGGTTTAAGTTATTTTTAGGTGGATTCCTTTTCTTAGTGGGTGAATGTGTGTGAGCATATGGTGAAAAATCTCATAATTTGAACATATGGATATCGGTGATCTCATAAAATTACCCTAGTTAAACTATGTGACATTTTTCCTTGCTCAAATAAAAAAACATTTGCGGATAATGGGCCGTTCTGTAAAACCTCCTAATTAGTCTATGTGAGTGACTAAAGGGAGACAGGAATAAAAAAATGTAGAGTGTTCATATGCTTGTCTAGGGTCACCCAATGACGCAATGATAATAGAGATTACTTGCTCTAATTTGCAATTCAACTTAGTCCCGCAATTTCCTAAATGCAAAAATTGAAATTTAAACTAAACAATTTCTACACTAACTTATGCATGTGTGGTCATGAGCCACTTACTTGGACTAGTTAAACTAATTGTGACACAATAATTTGCAAAAACATAAATTGTTCGAAAAGCAATGGTTAATTTGCCCCCCTACTTAAACTATGTGAACACTTTTTGCAAAAACCAACTTAAATGAAACTAACTAAATGCCTACAAAAAGCAGCAAAAATTAGTTCCCATGGGTTGTGGGGTATCAACACAGTATCGCGTATACATTAGGGGCTGCCCAACACACTTGCCACAGAAAAAATGCAGAAGATAGGGAGAAAATCTCTCTCGCAAATTGCGTGCAAACCTCTGATAGGTGCGCTCTTTCCCCGCATGTAGGTCACTCCCCGAATGCACGCATCGCACTTATGTGTGAAAAAAATATGCGCAAAATTCTCGCAAGTAAAATATTAGGAGTTGCATTCTTCGTCCGTCACCTTAGGAGTCTAGGACCGCAAGATGGGTCAAAGGACCCGTCGGCTCCACCCGCATAGACTAAGGGTTCCCCCCGTAAAAATATGGCACAACCACATAAAATTGAAACAGCCGCGGGGAGTCGCCAATCTTGTCGTGGTGGATTGACACATGGGTGTATGAACGTACGAATTTAGAGAGTGTGTTCTACCCTATAAATTATAGGTACCGTGAAGTATGTGGGGGAGCTCAAAAGCATAAAATTTAAATGAAGTAATACACCGAAGTATGTTCGTTAAAAAAATAAAAACTAAAAACACAAAAAGAATCTATATAGAGAGTTCCAAACAATAGTGCAATGGTGGCTCTATATCTCTATTGAATGCTTGGAATAAAAAAGCAAATCTTACCCACTTGCTAAAGGGCCTCTAGGAAATGGCTCTAGTACCGATGTATGATGGTCCTTCAAGTCTCCGCCTTTCCGGGCGCCTTCGACCCCTCTCGTTGTGGTGGACTAAGATGTTGGGTGGCCAACCATCGAGTCCTCTTTTCTCTAAATCCTTGCCACACAATGCCGGTGTTGCTTGGGCAACTTGCATAACTTGTGACCACCATTTTTCATCTCTTGGTGGGTTTTTATAGGTGAGCTTCAAATCCTCCTTTCCTCCCTTGTAGATGATGGATAGTGACCCAAGGGAGTGGTGTGATTCCATTTTGTGCTCAAATATGCTTTTGTGTACCACATAATGTCTAAGGAGGTGCCGGTGTTGTCCTTAGGTGGCTTTCACATAAGGAGAAACTCCGTCCTTTTCTTGCTTGTGGTCCCGTAAAAGTGAATTTTTTTCTACTTCTAGGAATGCGCGCCATCGTGCCTCCAAAGGCACGAGAAGGCACTATTTTCGAAGGAAAAATCATGCATTTAAGCATTTATGACTAGTTCAAATTTGATTTTCTCATGACCTTAAATATTTTAAATACTTCTTATTCCATAATGTATTCCTTTGGCCCCGTAAATCCTTGGGCTCGATATTAATTGATGTTGTCTTCTCGTTGTACGATTTTCCAAAGGTTAACAGTACAATATAATAGTTTTCAAATATGTTTTATGGTTAGGCCCCGCTCTGCTTGATGCTATTTAAACTCCGTTTTGGAATCTCTCTTTGAATTATTACTTGTTATGTTTTATCCAAAGAGGCCATGTTTTTATCATGCCCTTTGCCCTGCTTGAGAAGTTGCCTTAAATTTCTTTGTAGCTTGATCATAGATGTTTATGCGTTCCCTCTTCATTGATCAAAGTTATTTGTTATCTGGTCGTTTTCTAACCTTGAAGGTGAAATCACTAAAAGTTATATTAGTTTCTTGCTTTCTATGTTTCACCGAATTGTTCAACTTGAATGCTTGTTTGCTTACAAAGGCAGTAATATAAGAGCTATTGGTTTGCCCCGTCTTATGATTATGTCCCTATTTTAATCAATATTGAGACTATCTTGTTTAAAAGTATATTTTTAAGGATTCTTTACCGCCCTTATACACCTACTATGTTCACCAACTTATTGTTCATTTCACTTCACACATGCCTTAAAGATCCATTTGACCATGCTAGATTTTCGCCGTTATGAATCTTATTCCATTATTGAGATATCCATGACTTTCGCAGACTCCATAGCCCAATGATTTGAATACCTCTCACTCCACCTCGTTTTACTTAACCATATTACCCAACCAAAACAAAAAACAAAACCTACACTTAAAAACTAGCTTAAAATCAAACCCTAATAGAAAAAAAGTTCACATCCTTTGAATACAATGTATAGATCCCTCTCTGAAACTGTGAAGGCTAGGTCCTAGGACTCTAAATACCGGTCTTATGTTACACTATGCATTGGTCTACGAATCCGATAAATCACGAGACCCTAATATTTTGGTGATCAATGAGTGACCTTTTGAGTCTGCAGATTTAAGGCCCCAGGATTTCTGGGAAACCTTTGATTAGAAGAAGGCCCATTGATTTAGTATCATCACACATCACTATCAATAACATAATGGTGATCATGATGATACCTTTGAGTCGCAACAATCTTAGTATCCCTACGTAACTCAAAAAACCCCAAAAACATCCCTAGATTGGTTTTTTGTTAGTTATTGGTGGTGGAACACACACATATCCTCAAAACAACTAAAAACATCCACCTAGAGACTCCACTAGCCTCCGTAGACCTATTACCTCACTAGTTCTCATTAGACTTCCCTAGGGTTATGTCAACCGCCTGCAGAAGTCTAGAAGCCTGTCCCATACTATGTGAATTTACTTTAAGCACTAAGAGAGGTCACCTCTCGAAAACAATCCCAAAATTTTAGCCTCTCTACATTTTGATTTTGAAATCTTGCTTCACAAAGGATTAGTACCATGATCTCATCTCGGACCCAAACCCTCCCACCATAGTTGATGACCCAAAATATTTTGTGGCAAAATTATAAATCTAGAAACTTAACTACCGTTAGACTATTCATAGAGCAAGCTTTGTCCCCGAACATGTTATAGCCTTGCAAGATCCCTGAAACTTTGACTCGCACCATACAAAGAACCTTTTCAAAACTAAGTCACAAAGTGATATTGACTTAATCGACCTTGAGCCCATAGATTTTCAGTGTAATTATAGTAGAGAATCCCGTCCTTCTCGCTTCCACCCGACTTTCAACTTCTCCATCACTTTATCTCTTTCCATACCAAATCTTCTTAGAATCAACTTTGCTCGTCCAAGTACTTCCATCACACCCATCCATACCACTGTGAACACCACTCCACTTCATCCTCCACCTCATCTCACAAAACCTCCCTCTTGTAAATCCTCCATTAGCTCCCATCATGGCGCCCCTTGCTATGCCCCCATAGCTTTATCTCAACCTCTAGTACCTTTTCCAAATGACTACTGACCCAATAATCCTCATTTCATAGGAGCTCAATTTCTACCATTTCCCAACAACATGTAGATAGGATAAAAGACGCTGATTACATGGAAATAGAAGAAGAAACCATTAAAATGAGGATATTTGCACAAATCTTAGGAGGAGAAGCTAAAAAATGGTTCAAAGCATTAATTCGTAACACCATACATGATCTCCCTTCCATCTACCAAACTTTCATAAACAAGTGGGAAATCAAGAAAAACCCCCTCCAAATCCTTTCTAAATATAAAAATCTTAAGAGGAATGTAGTGGAAAGTGTACAAGATTATTGCACAAGGTTTAACTATGTTCACAATGCCCTCCCACCTCACATGAAAACCCCACAAGACCTAGCATCTAGTGAAGTTTCCAAAAGGCTTTGGATTTGAACATGACCTACCAATTGAGGGAGAGAGACTTTAGAAGAAAATGTGTAAAGGGTAGTTATTAGTTGAGAGGCCAACTTAATTGGAAAAGAGAGCTAGGATGAGGTTGGAAAAAAGAGTCACTTACAAAGATGAAAACTATAGCCTCAACCTCCACATCCAATGCTAAAATGGATAGCCCAATGAGAACAATGGAGAGAATTATAGAAAGGATAAACTTCAATGAAAGAGTGCCTCCCAGGGAGAACCAAGAAAACTCTCAAAACAAAAATGGAGCTCAAAAATTTAGAAGAGACACTTCCGAATCAAAAAAAGGGAAAATGTGACCAACAAATTAGACCTCCTTTCAAAAAACTCTGCAGATGAAGAAGAAGAAGAAATTATGGAGCCGTAAGAAAACCATGTAAATTTGATAGGTTTAAAATAAATGAAGATGATTTTTTTCTCACCGAAGAAGAACAAGGTTTCTTTTCCTCGCATCAAACCGAAATAAACCATGAAGATTCCGAAGACTACCGATTAGGATTTGAAAATGCTACAATGGAGGTCCATAGGCAATATGACCTTAGGAGCTGCAAAGAACCAGGATGCCCCCAAGAAAAACAATATAGACACTACCGTTAGGAAACCCCTGAAAACACTCAAAAGATAATAAGCAACCCAAATACTATGACTAAGAAAACCGATCCAAGCAAAGGAAAAATAATCTAACAAAATAGTGACCCAAGCTCTCTAGTACATCAACTAGTGGCCCCCGAAAAACTCCTATCGTCTAAAGTCCCAAATCAAAATCAACAAATTAAAAGTGTAGAAAATTTCATGGCTGATAAAACTGATGTAAATATGCTCAAAACACAAATACCTTTTCAGCTTTGAAGGAGATATTGCCAAAATCAAGATTACCATACCTCTCACCGAACTCGGTTACTCAAGAAGCATATAGGTCCCAAGTTTTGAAGGTCCCTAAATATAGGAAATGATACCGATACTTTTTAAACTTGACGATGATAAACCAAAGCTATTGTTTGGGTCCTGAATTAGAAGGAAAAATACCAAGAAGGAGCCTTTCCCCTTTCTATGTTAGCTTAAAAATACATGACAAAATTCGCATAATGCTATGCTAGACTTTGGTGCCTCTCAAAACCTCATGCCCAAAGTTTCGATGGAGATATTAGTCCTAGAAATTACAAAACCTTAAAATACTTGTACTCATTTGATTCGAGTATAGTCAAATGTTTGGGCATAATCAAGGATTTTTGTGTCAATCGGGGTACAAATACTCACTAAGAACCTAATCATGGACATAGTTGTTGTCGACATTCCCCCTAAGTATGGCATGATTTTATCCAAAATATCTTGGGGAGCGAAGCTTCAGGGGAATCCCCAACTTGAAAATTCATATGCTACCATCCCTGCTTTCAACCAAACTAGGAGATTATACCGGGAGTCCCACATGAATTATATGGTAAGTAGCCTAGATAGGCCAAAAAACACCCCCGTCTATTCCATTCATTTAGAATTAGACTCATTCATCTTATATAATGAAAATGACATTGATGAACAAGTGAATGAAATGAAAAAGATATAGGCCCACCAAAACAATCCAATTCTTATCCTCCAATGAAGAACATATCATCCAAAAATCTACAGCCCCCTAAACAACAACATAATGGTGAACATAAGCTAGAATCACTTTGGAACATAAGCTTTGATGGCTCTTGTGGCAAAGTAGGTTCAAGAGCTGGTGTCTGGATACATAACACAAATGAAGGCTATTCATACAATCTATATTTTCAATGCACTAATAACATTACGTAATATGAGGCTTTCCTCTTGGCTTGCATTTGCTCAAAGACTTAGGAGCTAATAAAATCTCTCGCCATGAGATTCGTAGCCGTCCATTAAACAAATCAAAGGTGAGTATTCAGAAAATAACAAAATATTGAGAGAGTACATAAATGCTACCATATATATTATCAAAACCTTTGAGAAATATCACCATTTTCATCCCTAGAGCCCAAAATTGCCTTGCCAATGAGCTTGCCTTGCCGCTAACAATTGCCAAATACCCCATGCAAATCGAAAAATACACTCGTCAAAGTAAAACATTGGCCCACAAAAGGTCGACAAACATAAACCATTGGCAAGTGTTTGAGGGTGATGAACAAATCAAGGACTTTTTCAATCTCGAATGAATTTACAAGAAAAAGGCCAAGCCTAGAGCAAGATGAAGGTGTTTTTGTCAAGAACAAGCCCATAAAATAGAGTTGTCCTCTATCGTTGATATAAATCTCGATTGTACATCCTTGTGAGACATAAAATGTTTGAGGATCTAGACCAAAGGGACCTTGAGGTCTTACAATTTAAAGATGATACATTACCAAGGGGACTTGTACCATTATAAGAGTTGTTCGACTTTAATGACATGGCTAAAAAACCAAAGATAGAATCCAACGAGAATGATGTAAAGGAATATAAAATAGGCAAACAAAGGAACCCAAAATGATCAAAAAACTCTCCAAAAATCTTCCTCCTCACATAAAACAATAGATATATTGAGCTTTTTCAAGAGTTTAAAGATGTGTTTGCATGGGGGTATGAGGATTTGAAATCATATGACACAAGCATTATTCAACATAAAATTCCTCTTAAGGAAAATCAAAAACCTTTCAAACAAAATTTCCTGAGGAGAATAAACCTTGTCTTAATACCTTTAGTTGAGAAAGAGATTAAAAAGATGTATGATGACTGGATTATAGTCTCTACTAGATACTCGCAGTGGGTTTCCAACCTTGTGTCAGCTTAGAAGAAGACCAGAGTTTAGGCTTTCCATTGACTTCGGTAACCGAACAATGCCTCCCTAAAATATAACTACCCTTTGCCTAAAATGATCACATACTTCAAAAAGGTGGTTGGATCTAAGAGAATCTCACTACTTGATGGCTTTTCTTCGGTTACAATCAAGTGCTAGTATTTCCAAGTGATCAACACAAAATTTCCTTCGCCATTCCCTCGTGTACATTCATATATGTTAAAATTCCATTTGGGTTAATGAATGCGGGGGCCACTTTCCAAAGGGCCATGGACATATATTTTTCTAAAAGACATAGGCTACTTCATAGTTATTTACCTCGATGACATCATTGTTTACTCTAAAACTCATGAAGAGAACTTAATTCACTTGAGGAAAGTTTTTGAAAAGTGCAGAAGTATGTCCTATCCTCGAAACCCAAGAAAACACCGTTTGGTCTCTAGGAAGGAAAGCTCCTAGGCCACATTATCTCCGAAGAGGGAATCAAAATAGACCCCAAAGAATTGAAGGCATATTGAAAATCAACCATCCTAGAAACATCAAGGAGTTGCAATCCTTCATTGGGAAGATCAACTTTGAGGAGGTTCATCCCCAACCTTGCTGAAATTTTGAGGAATATTACAAAAATGCTAAAAAGAGATAGGGTTAAATGGACCTGAAGCAAACAATCTTTTGAATCGGTTAAACTAGCACTCACTCAAACACCAGTTCTAATCAGTCCCAATTGTACCAAAGACTTCTACATTTTCTCATTTGAATATGAACATACCGCGTTTTTCGTAGTGTTATTGCAAAATAACATGATGGGGTAAGAAAATCCCATAGAATTCTTTAGCAAAGCCCTTAGATATGCTCCTCTAAAGTACAACATCAAAGTGTAAAAAAGCCTTGCCTCGATTTAAGGCTTTAAAAGACTTCAGAGTATACATCCTTCACTCACACATCATTTCCTTTGTCTTGAATTCAGTTGTGAAAGACATTTTAACGCAGGACCCAGATGGTAAGAGAGGTAAGTGGATAGTTTTTATACTTGAATACAATTTAGAGGTCAAGCCCACTAAACTCATCAAAGGCCAAGGTCTAGCTAGATTAATGGATGAATCAATTTTTGAAGTTCTTGATATTAATATGATTAATGCTTTAGATGAACAAAAGGAACTCTCAACCCCCATTGTTGAATACCATTTTATGAATTCCTCTTGGTATGCTGATATTTTATTTGTTTTGCTTAAATTGAATACACCTCCTGGTTTATCAAAAACAAAGGCAAGGTTTTTAAAGTTAAAAGCTGTAAACTACTGCATTATAGATAAATGTATTTATTGGAAAAATTCAAGTGGAATATTGCTTAAATGTTTGCCTGAGTATGATGTAGAGAAGGTCAAACACGAGTTCCATGAAGGAGAATGTGGAGGCCACCTCTACTAGAAGACAACAGTCAACAAAATCCTAAGGGCTGGTTACTATTGGCCCACTCTCTTTCTTGATGTGCACAAGATGATAATTTCCTGTCATAAACGCCAACTTTTTGAAGGCAAAAATAAGTTGCTACCCTTACCTTTGCATCCAATCACTTTTGAAGCTCCTTTTCAACAGCGGGGACTTGACTTCATAGGAGAAATCCATCCACCATCATCTGCCCAACATAAATGGATTCTCACTGCAACAGACTACATTACCAAATGGATAGAAGCCATCCCTTCTAGGCAAGCCAATGACTGTGTCATCATAAAATTCATTGAGACTCACATCCTCTCTAGATTTGGCTGTCCTAGGAAGATCATTACTGATAATGCAGTTGCATTTGGATCCAAGAAGATGGTTGAATTTTGTCACAAATATCAGATTACATTGGACCATTCTACTGCTTATTACCCTCAAGGTAATGGGCTAAGAGAATCCTCAAACAAGAGTTTGGTGAACATAATCAAGAAGCTATTGGAGGACAACAAGAAGTATTGGCACACAAAGCTAGTTCATGCACTATGGGCTGACAGATTGACACTAAAGAAATCCATTGGAATGTCACCCTACCAGCTTGTGTATGGTATTGATGCAATTTTTCCAACCAGCCTTGGTGTGCCAGTTATGAAGTTCATTCAAAAGGTGCAGTTTGAAGATAATGACATGATCAGAAGAATAAATCAGACCATTCAT
This sequence comes from Pinus albicaulis, assembly GCA_034641835.2. Taxonomy (NCBI): domain Eukaryota; kingdom Viridiplantae; phylum Streptophyta; class Pinopsida; order Pinales; family Pinaceae; genus Pinus; species Pinus albicaulis. The sequence goes on from JAXQQM020074941.1 coordinate 77,255, forward strand.
CTTCATCAAACTAGAGAGGAGGTTTATAACAAAGCATTACAAAAGCAGGACAACATCAAAAAGATTTTTGATAGAAGAACAAAGGCCAACAATTTCAATGTTGGGGTCAAAGTTTTAAAGTGGGATTCAAGGAGAGAAGACAAGGGCAAGCATGGGAAATTTGACAACTTATGGTTTGGTCCTTATCTCATTCATTCGACTGCTGGTAACAATGCCTTTTTCTTGCAGGAGTTGAATGGAGCAGAATTGTTCGGGGGTCCTATCAATGGCAGGATGCTCAAACATTACTTCTCTTGATCCTATTATGTTTTGAAAGTCTTTTTATCCTTTTTATCATTATAAATATTTCACCCATCATTGCATTCAAAGTTAGAAATATCAAAAGTATAAAAACAGTAAAAGAAAGAAAATAGGGCTGATTGTAAAAACAAAAAAGGTACAACCCCATACCAAAAAAGAGAAACAAAAATCTGAAAGTGTGCAAGCTCAAATGCCACTCTTGAAAACACACTTCTAGTTAGTCATACAGCATAATCATGACTAATTAGTTTTAAATTTACCGCTGATAGGTTAGTGAATTCGATTTTCCAAACGACTTAATCTTGGCTTATCAGTTAGGTAGATTAGGCTAGAAATTAAAGGTTCAAACAAGCTCAAAATCTGAACCTAAGTGTCCAAAAGAAGAATGACTCATATCTGTTTTAATTCCGAGTCAAAAACAGAGGTAAACTGGTTCTAATTAGCTCAAAATCTGAACCAGATAACAAGGAAAAGAACAGCTCAAACATATTTAAAAACAGAGCTGAGGAAAAGAGAAGGCCATGCTCGGAACTTTCAGATCTTAAGCCTTCCTTTTTTATTTAATTTTTTGTAAAATAATATCTATGTGCAGCTTGTTTTCTATGCCATAGATCAGAAACAAGTTGGACTGTTCAATCCTGACTTGTATGCTTTTAAATTTCTGTTTTAGAAATTAGAGAATGAGAATCTGTTAGACTGTTTAATCCTAACATATTAGTAGATTAGGTAGAGAAGCATATGAGCTCAACTGTTTAATCTGAGTTCATGGAGGAATAAGAAGTAGTCTTAGATTAGTTTCTTGCTTTCAAAAGAATAAAATGTTTTGTAAAAGAGTTTTCCAATCCAAGTGCACTCTAAATAGTAAAAAATGTTAGATTAGTAGGATTGGGTAGGTAGAAAGCTTGTGTTGATGAAGATCCATTGTTTTTCATGGATGCTAACATTTTTTAGAATAGAAAGATCATCTAAGTAGGGAAAGTTGCAGCCCAATGGATGAGGCATCGATCAGCCCTTAGAGAATGCAAGTCTAAAGTTCTTGATGCCTTCAAGAAGGCACCATCCCCAAGTGGAGCCACTGTTAGCCACCTATAAAATTTGTCATATCAAATGGTGGCTAAAACATTTTTGAAGCCTTCAAGAAACAAGTTTTATTGCAAAAAATTGTTATTTCTTGAAGTCTTATGAAGACATCATGCCCATTGTTTTCACTGCTGTTTCCCTTTTGAAATGCTAAAAATCTGCTATTTTCATAAAGAAAAGTCTGCTACAAATCCCATTTCCCCCCTCCTTTCACTTAAAATCAACCTCCATTTTACCCCCTTGCTTCCTCATAAAATTCCTCTGTTTTTTGTTTATTTCCCTTTCCCCTTCATTAAAATCCTTTTGTAAGGTTTGAAAATCCTTTTGAACCTTACCAAAACCCCCAAATCCATCAAAAAAGCTTGAAAATTTCATAAAAAATAAATTTTTTTGACTACAGGCTTAAGCCCCTTTGGGGTAAGTCCTAAACCACTTCCCCACATATGCCCACGCCCTAGAACCAGGCGCTAGACCCATCGGGCACTTATCGCCTCAGAAACAATCGAAGAGCGCAAGTCTTTTGGCTTTTATAAAACCTCCGATGCGATTGACCCTTTTATACATAACCCCCGATCCCTTTGCCGCTTCACAAAACCAAAGGCCCCCAATTGGGTGCTTAAACTTATGAATAAACCCTGTCCGATCATATTTTTCCTTTGTATATTCACAAAAACCCATTTTCCTATGTTTTGCATTAAACCTGCCGGTGCACTGTTTTGAATGATAAAAACCGTTGATCCAAAGGCCGATCGACGGTCTAAAAGATCTCGCATCGAAGATTTTCTAAAAATGGGTAGATTGAAAAGGCCCGCACCATTGTTTCGATGTGATTGGCCCTTTATATTTTTAAACCCCGGTTCCTTTTAACTTTCGCATATACCCTAAGGCCCCGCAATCGGGCACCAAGCCTTATATATAACCTGCCTCCGAAGGTGTTAAACCTTTGTTTTTCATTAAAATTTGGGTTTTCATATGTTATAAAGGTTTTCGACCGGTTCATATTTTAAACAAATCTCGACCATTGATCTTGAACCAATCAACGATCGGGAGAATCTCGCGTTGGAAGTTTTCATTGGGCACACTTATTATTTTATTTGCAACCTCCAATTGGCGATCTCCTGATCAATTATTAGCCATTGATGTCCTCACTGACTTCCCAGATCCAACAGTTGACATTTCTCCCACTCAAAGCCCTTTTCCTCCGCCTTCCAACCTCCTGATTCATTTCCCACCGTTGATCTAATCTGCAGATCAACGGTCCAAAATCAACCGCATCGGCGCCCATTTTGTTTTGCCCCCACCAATCGCGAAAGCTCCAATTACATCCGAGCCATCCACGTGTCAAGATCCGATGGCCCAGATTGCACCCCTTGACCTTTGTTAAAAACATGAAGCCCCACTTTATAAGGTTGTTTGAGGAGTTCCCAGCCGTTGATCTCTGCAGATCAATGACCCATATTAACCCCTTTCTCCGTGTTAGAGTCGGTCTCTTCATCCCTCCGTCAGAGATCAAAATATTTTTTGTTGCATTTCGTTTTAGGTGTCTCATTCAGTTCAGTCAGTTGCATTCCATTAGGAGCATGGATCATCTGACATAAGGGTCTTTTCTCTTATATCCCTCATGTCATGTACCTGCTGGTCCGTGTTTGTTTATCAAAATCAATTTTACAAAAATTATACAGTCATGTTTGGCCTCCTGTTTGCCAAAGAGTCATTTCAGTCATTAGGTCTAGGGTTTCATCTTAAAAATGTCTAATAATGTCAACAGGCACATGAGGGAGGTTCGAAATAAGTTTTCATTGTAAAAATTTCATTGTCATATTGCTTGATAATGACTTTTCTTCAAAACTCTGTTTTGAAGTAAAATCGTCAATTTTGTCTTTTGTAATAAATGTAATTAATTTTCAAAGGTTTTTCAGTTGTGAAGATCTTCAGGTGCAGCCCTGGTTGCCTTTTCCAAATCCAATGCCAACTATCCCTGCAAAAAATAGACAATAGTTTCGTCATTCAGCTAAAAAATCAAAGTGGAAACAAAAACAGAGTTATGTGAAAATTGCCGAAGTCAAACATTAGAAAGTGGGTTTTCTAAATCAAAAATCAAAGTCGAATGGTCATATAAGATATTTGTGGTGTTCAAAAAATTCATTTGCATGCAAGGGTTATCAAAGAGCAAAGGGGAAAATCGTGGAGGGCGAAGTCAAAGTTTGCAGGTCGAGCTGTTGGTAAAATTGCAGGCGCAGCGCACTGGTTGGAGGTCGCGGCGCATAGAGCCGCCCATCCCCTTGCAAATTATAACGTGCGCGGAGCATACACCAGGCGCAGCGCACTGGGTTGTGAGCGCGGCGCACAGGGCCGACACTCAAGTTTTCTCATTGCCTCCAATAAATTCCAAATTTCTCTGTCCTATTTGCTTCATGTAAGTTCAAATCATCTTGCTATTGCTATTGATCAGTGTTTGGTCTTGTTGGAAAGATTGGTTTGAAGAAATTGAATGTCAAACTTTAAACCCTATTCTCTTATTAAAGATTTTTCCTTAGGGTTTGGATTTCAAGTTTTAAAATTTCATCTTGGTGCCAAATACTCCAAATCCATTTCCCACTTGTGATTCCTTTCCCATCACTGTCATACTATCATTAAAAGTCACTTCCCTATTCCATTATATCCCATTTCATTTCCTTTCATTCTCCTTTTCCCATTTCATGTGTAAAAATTCCCCAAACCCCAAGTTCCCAAACAGTCAAGTGACTGTCCTCACACTTCAAATTTCACTTGACTGAACCACATTTTTCCCACTGTACTATTTCCCACAGTCCTTTCCTACTTGACACATATTTGGCATTGAAACAGAAACAACCAAATTCTCATTTGCATCTCATACAAATCAAAATATACTTGGCATAGACCTTGCAACATTATGGAGACAGACACTGAAACTTCCTATGACAGAGATAGTGATTCTACCACTGAGTTACATGCACCAAGAAGGCCTCGTAAAGGTGGAAAACATGTGAGAGAAGAGCCCACCTCATTGACTCAATTGCAGGCCTGCCCACTTGCCATGGCATGTTTTTGAGAGCAGTCATGCTAACAGTATTGTGAGATGATTGCTCAGATTCAACATCATCAAGAGTTGGCTTCTTTGTTTGTTTTACATTTGCATGATGGTTAGGTAACTCTTGCTGGTGTAAATTTCACCTTGACATCGGAAGCCATTTCTCAAGCAACAGGAATACCAAATGTAGGTGAAGAGTGGAACAAGAGATAGCAGGTGGAAAGAGTGAATTATGAACCATACATCAGGCCTAGCTATGTGAGACAGCTCAGCAGGGTATTCCCATTCCAGTTTCTGAAGGAATCCTATGCGCCTTTGATGAGACTCATTATCAGATACTTCAGTTGTGAGGGCCGGTTCTCACGCCTCTATGCCTACCACATCAGGTTATTGATGCATTTCACTAGAGTGAGGATGATGAACATACCATATTTTATGTGCCACAACATCGAGCGAATGACCACTCTTGTGCAGAAGAAGACTCCCGAGCAGCAATACAACAGTATTTATCACTATGCACTCATCAAGATCATTGTTGTACATCAGCTTGGATTGCAGGGCATCGCATGGGAAGATTTCATTTCCTGTGAATTCTTCACAGCCCCTTAGCCTCCTCCGGAGATTGTCCATGATGCAGGTGAACCTTCACATCAGCTTGAAGGTCCCGAGACAGAGCCTATCAGTGTGCCAGTGTTTATTACTTATCAGAGAGGCACGAGAGGATTATTTGCAGCATCCCGACGAGTACTATCTCCACCCGGGGTGGAAGGGGTCTCTTTGCCATCATCAGTAGCACAGGTACAGATACAGGACAGAGGAAAGAGGCCTATGCAGGATGAGTTCCCTTCAGGAGTCCAGGATACTGATATTGATTGATGAGAATTTGAGCTCTCCAAGCTCAAAGTTGAGAGAGATCATTCAGGAGCAGAAGGCTGAGATCGACACATTGACCGACAAGTTGCAGAGAGATCAATGGATCATAAAATATCTGGAGCAGTGCAACAAACAGTTGGAGGATTAGTAGATGATCATGGAGTTGCAAAACATCCGTGAGAATCGGCAAGCTGCCCGAAGAAGCCCAACCGAGATGACACCTATTGAGCGAGAGATTGAGGCTGATAGAGAGACTTGGCTTGAGAGGGTCAACATTCATCTTGAAAATCTGTTGGAGAAGGAAAACAAGGAGAATAACATGCTCAGACACATGAAGAACCATTATTGGGCGCGACATCATGTTTGCAAAGCGAGGATCAAAATCCTGAAGGCAAGGCTAAGGAGGGCACTAAAGCATTGCAAAAGGCATGATAGGCTCCAAATTTTGGCCGAAGCTTCTTTGGCCCAGCATAGTGCTTAATGAGGGACATTCAGCCCAAATTTCAAGAAATTTGGGAAAATTTTTGTCAATTTTGAATTTTTGTGCCTAAAAACAGATTTTCCTGCCCGACACGTAGCGCCACTTGGCGCATGCTTATAATTGGCAGCTCTTTTGGAGGAAAAATTTACATTTTTGGATTTTTCATCAAAATTTATGCATGCCTATGGATTACCTAAGGATTTCATCAAGTTCTGGGTTGCCTAAAGGGTCAAAAACACCCTAAAAATGGCCTTTCTGCCACTTTTTGCACACACAGGAAGCAGTGTTGGGAGATTGAACTTTTGGAGGGGCAAATGGCAACCAAATCCAGAAATTCCACTTGGTTTGGAAATTAGACAGGAAAGGCTTTCCAACGAGCTATCCTGCGCTCAATTTGGACTTCAGGAAGGGCCTAAAAATCAGCTCCAAACTTGTGCTATGCATAGAGATTCCAGGCGCGACACATAGAGGAATTTGGCCTATTTTTCACTCAACAGCTCAGAATTTCACCTAGTTTTGGCCAGTTTGACTTTTTTAGGTAACTCTTGATGTACCTTGATGTAATTTAATGACCATGATGTAATTTTGGCACATTTTTACTCATTCTAGAAGATTAATTCACCAAAAGGTGAAATGTAAGTGAATGGATCAGTTTCCTCGCATATAGAGGCAAGTTGTTTCATTGCCTATTTTCTAGTTCCTAGTTTAGATATGGTTGAAACAGCTTCTAGAATGATGAGATCAACCCCTAGAGGCATGGGGAGGAGGTAGGCTTGTCTATATGATGTATTTTCTCAGTCATTTTCAGGGTTGGACACTTGGGATTGCTTGGCACTTCATTGTACATTTCATCTCTGCAATTTTGGCAAAGGAATAGACCAGGGTTTGCAGCACTCTTTGGGATCCTTGTGGCTCTGTGTTTTAATGGTGTGTTTCTCTATGTAATTTTCAGTTCATTGATGTTTATGTGTACCATTTTCCTTCTCCTTTCTTCTTAAATTAAACAAATGAGTGTTAAAGGTGGAATTCATTAGCTTGCTTTGCTTTGCCTTCAGTTTTGTTTAATTTTCCATGTTTTCATCTGTTTGAGGAGGACTCTTGAGACCCTCTTGCCCTCTTCAGCTCCTCACCGGTCTGATCCATCCATTCATTCAATATAAAGCATCAAAACAATTGCCTTCCTTGCCCCAATCAGAACTCTGCAAAAACTAGGCCTTATCCCCGCACCCAAAACTGCCTTTCCCTTTGATCCAACAAAAATCCCCAAAAAACACAATCAAAATCCTTCACTTATATACCTAGCCTAAAATTAGCCTTTATTTCAAGTCATCTCAAGCCCTATTGATTATTTTTGCTGAGATTGACCCGGAGAGAGCCCTCTCCTCTTCTGGTAGGGCTAGCTACCAGACTGAGCGTGGTTTGATGTTACCCTAAACTCTGCCTTCTTTCAGCCTGAGGTAGATTTAGGAAATAACACTCCGCTTTGTATATTTTTTCATTAGCCCCAAATATTAGATCTGAGCCATTCATTCCTTGATCCGACGGCCCAGATTTATCTTGACAAGCCCAACTCCCGTGGGTCCTGCCTCCCTCCGGATTTGATCTTAGCTGTCCAATCTCTGATCCAATGGATCAGATTAAAACCACCCAACCTGCTTACTTCTGTGCATCTTTTTGATATCATGCTCACTCCCTACTGTTGTGGAGGTAAATCCCCTCTACGGACAGAGGCGATCCCTAATAGCCCAGGCCGGGTCTAGCAACAATCGTTCACGCTATAGTGTAGGTTCCTAATTGCAAATAAACCAACTAGCGATGAAGGCTTACCTGGAATCCAACGTTGTTGCTTGTAAAAGAGGTAGCGCTCCCGTTCCTTAGCCCTGGCATATCACGATCCCCACGATCTCCGTGATGGAAACCTGCACATGTAAGAAACAAAACAAACGCAAGCGTAAAGTCCAGTAGATGCAACTATATGTCAGTCAGAGAAGACATAACTCAACATCATAATAAAAAACAAGAGTGGAACCATAACCAATAGTCGCTTATCATTAATCAATCAAAGAAGAATACAACCATAGCCCTGACGCTGAATTCTCCTTTGGAGGGTCGCCAGCAGAACACGTCTTGACAAAGCCTGTCGGGGATGGGACAAGCCTCTCTCTTCAAATGTCTCAACAATAATCTCCTTGCTTGAATTTGGCCTTAAGGGAATGAATCAAGGCTCTTGTAGCATAAGGCTCTTGGGAATTTGGGAACTTGAAGACTAGCTTGCAAAGGAGATGAGCAATCTTTTATAGATGGAGGAAGGGGAGTTGGGATCCCTATAATCATGGGATTGGCCCTATCATCAAGGAAGCTTCCATGAGACGTGGCAAACCACTTCCTCTCTATGGAAATCCGTAGCCAAACCTCCCAACTCAAGATAGATATCAGTTCCTGGATCAGTTAGGACGAAACTTCCGCCATTTATTTTTAAAAAACACTCCTTAAATTGGCTGGCGCGAGTGCGACTCTGGGACAGAGCACCAATTGGCGCGACCTCTTTGAAGGATTTTCCCCATTGGTGCGGGTATTGAACTGGCTGCCCGCGCTAATGCAAAAAGGGGTGTTTTTAGGGTTTTTCAGCAGGAGATGTCTTCAGGGGGATGAAAGTACATATTCAAGGGAATGCCACGAAAGTATTTTCAAGTTATATTACTGCTCACAGGTCACAAAATAAGCCCTCCAATGTGCGATATGGGGAATGGTAGGGACGGTGACAAATTGCTGTGTAACACCTATCGTCCGATATGAGACCCAAGATCTAACGGTTGACGCATGTTTTTGTGTAATTTCAAGCGCGAAGGTTAATTTCCCAAGAGCTACACGATATGGGCGGTATTCAAATTCCATGTGTCGGGCGGGAACGCATATCGCATTCGAAAAGGTGAAACCACCTTTTCCCCTTTTGGTCACGCGGAACCAGCTATTTTGCCCTCCGAAACCGCTTTCCCTCATTTATATTATGTTTCATCACATTTTATATCCACCATTGATCTCTGAAGATCAATGGCCAACATTCAATATCACATTTGAATTATCGCCCTCCGCCTTCACCGAAGGACTTCTCAGATCAATCTTAACCGTTGATCTCCAGGGCCAAATCTGATCCAACGGCTCAAAATCATCCGCGAAACCCCAATTTTCCTCAATGCATATTTCCTCCGCCCAAAGGGACTTTCACCATTTCCTTTGTATTTATTTTGTTTTCACGAAAAGCAGCCCTTTCTCCATTGTATTTACTCGGTTGATCTCGACTGTTGATCAAAACAGATCAATGGTTCAGACTTAATCTCCCACTATTTGATTCTAACCACCTCCATTTGACCTCTGCGCTCAATCTCCACCGTTGGATGCTTTCATCCAACGACCACGCTCTTAACCACAACCTCTAAAGCATTTTTACTGAATACGCAGGATTTTATTAACTTTTATTGTATTGTGCAGGTTTCAAAGGTTTTTTCCATTATATTAAAGGAAAACCAAAGGCCGGGGATGACGATCCCCCACGCCTTTATTCATAAAATAAAAGCCATCTAAATGGTTCGATGCCACGTTTCATCAGTGTATCATGGGCACTGATGCCATATGAACCCTTTGTAACACCTTCATATCAACAAGACACAACAAAGTTAAAGAAGATAAAGAGTATCAATATGAAGATTCAGGCAAAACTAGAAATGGAGAATTAAAGCTGGTTTACACAGTTTGGATGGATTATGGCTAAAATCGAAAATCAAAAGCCTAATCCACTAAATTAAAAATTGTTAAAGAAAATAAAGACAAAATTAGGCCGAATAAAGCCTAAACATAGAATCAAATCAAATTAACCATGTTTAAAGAAAATAAAAAATATCTATCAGACCCAGAAAGCCTCCACTGCCACATCAGAGGCTAATTGATTCCTCTCAGCTACCTTTTGCCACCTGTAGCATCACAACATTCAACGGAGGCCGATTAATGACCAGAACAGAGGATATTTTCCTCAATACAGCCGAATATTTATTCCAAGCCAAACAGAGTTATTGCAAAGATGACACAGAGCCTTAAAGTCAACAAAAGCTCCCCACTGAGCTTAATTCTTAATGTAAAACAATTAATACAGAGGAAATATATGTAAACTTCTCCATTGAGCCCCTCAAAGTCCGAGAAGTATTAATCTATATTAATTGAACCTGGGAGATCTTTTATCCCATCCCACCTCCTCATTTCTTCTATAAATACTTCTGTAGGAGATGAAACAATGTTGGTTGCAGAACTTTGAAATATACTTGTGCTCGAAAATTCTACATGTAAATAGTGTTCAAAGGCTCTTGAGCTCTGTTTGTGATTAAATAAGTTAGTCTGAGAAGTGAAGATGATTGTTGAACTGAAACATTGGACTTGAAGATGTAACTAGTTTGACATCAATATACAAGTTGTTTCTTGGGATCCTGGTCTATATCACTGGTGAAGTGCCTCCTTATTTGTTATTGTTTTTCCTTTCATGTATGCCGTATTTTCCATCATTCTCTGATAAAGAACAATAAGCATAGAGTTAGGATTTACTGTTTACAGTACCCTTCTCTGACTGATAAGCTTTATCTCAATGCTTTCCTCCAATTTGTTTATTTAAGAATGATTTAATACAGTTCAAGCAGTTAGGAGTGCTGACGTTCCCTCGTCCTACTGTTTTCTTTAAACATTGTTCTTGAATGTTATTTTCATTATTTTCTTATTAAAGTTAGACTAGAAAAGTGATGGTGTGCCTTTTTTTCTGGCTTCTTCCTCCAAAGGTATTTTTAAAAGTTTCCTTAAGTGTATGCTGAAAGCAAACTAGATTTAAAAGTATCTTATCTGATCTTAAGTTGCACTTTGTTTCTCTTTTTTGTTTTCATCCTTTCTGAAAGTAATTATGCGGATTACTGGATTGTTTGTCTCTTGAGTTATCTTTAATACGAGCTTGTCCAAAGAGGTTACGGTGAGCCCTGCCCTTTGGTTGGGTGAAAATGTGAAGCTGGGTTACACTTTTTGCTCTTTTTTGAGAAAAAATTTTCATTTTTTTCGGTTCTTCAACTTTCTGCACACTATAACAATTTTTCTGTGTAGAATTTATTTTTGCGATAAAAATAAAAGTTGTGAGAAATTTTGTTAGCTTTGTATTACTTATTTTTTGAAATTTTTTTATGCAAATTTGATATGTCACCTTAGCGTTTCTTTGAGTGTGTGTTTCTTAACAATCAAAAGATTCATAAGAAGTCATGTTATGACGCAATGTTGTATTCATTGAAAATTTGTGCTTTTGAGAAAACAAAATGTGTTACAACAATCTAGATAGAGTCTATTTTGGTTTCGTCATATTGACAAAGCCAATGGATGCATATCATAATTACTAGAATTTTTTGAACTGGTCCAATACGAAAAACTGCGTATTTTGGATATGTTTCGCATCGCAAGAAATTTCTTAACATATAAGTTATAAACTAAAAATCAAAAAGCTACCCATTAGAGACGACGGACCAATGTAATGCCCCATAATTTTTTCAATTTTTTTACAATGTATTTTGGGAGATGCAAAATTTTGATTTCACTGAATCACAATGACCCTCAGAAATTGTTTGCACCCATTTTATTAGAAAAATAATTAAAATTAGTAAACGTTTATGAAATTCCATAAAAGTTGTATTTCCTGAAAGTAGATTCAATTCTAAAAATGCTTGTCTTGGTTCCGATAGTTAATTAACAACTTTTCATTGATTTTAATCAGTCCAAAGTTGCAGAACCGTATTCAGAGCCTGGTTTTGTGTAATTGGTGACGCATTAGTTCGGCCGAAATTTTAATCTAAGTTCAGCCGAACTATTTTTTCCGCCGACGACTCGTTAAATCCAACGACACAATAGTTCGGCCGAACTTTTAATCAAAATTTCGGCCAAACTATTGCGTAACTTTCCGTCGGCCGGAAAGTTTTGCGGAGCCCCTACTAAAACACATTTCGCGGCAATATAAATTGCCGCGAATCATTCACAATTTTCACACATTCGCACATTTCATCTGATTTTACAAAGATCTTGGTTTGGGTTTTAAAACTTTTCTTCAAATTTGGATTTAAGAGCATTTCTTGGAAGCAAACTGATTTTACAAAGAATTGTTTTGGGTTTAAAGAATTTTTTTGGAAGACATTTCTTGAAGGCGGCCTGATTTTGCAAAAAAATGTTTTGAACTTAAAAAAATTTCTTGGAGGTACATTCAAAAGACATTTCTTGGAGGTGTACGTGTTTTGAGTTAAAGTAAATCTTTTGAGCTTCGTTTCATTTTTATAAGACATTTTTCTCTCGAATTTTTTCAAGTAAGTGTTTTGAATTGGAGTATGTATTTTTTGCAAAAAAATTAAACTGAATTTTTTTAAATTAAATCTTTTGTGATATTTTTTGTAATTGAGTTATTGTCTAATTTTTTGAAGGAAATTTTTAGAACTTCATACCCTATTATCATGGGAAATCGAAGAACTTGTGCGAGAAAATATGATCGAAAAAGAGGCCCTGAAGAACGTAGAGAAGAGACGAGACAATCTCACAAAAGAAAGTTAGAAGCCCTCTCAAATATTGAAGAGGAAAATCAACCTCAAGAAGAAATTGAAACAGGTATGTAAATATAAATATTATGATTTATTGATATATTTAAAAATTTTCTAATGTAAAATGTGAAGCTCAATTTTTATTTGATGAACTAATTTGAAAAATATTTTGTTTAATGTCAACAAACAAAGATATTCCTCAAAATATTGAAGAAGAAAATCAACTTCAAGCAGAAATTGAAGCAGGTATGTAAATGTAAATATTATGATCTATTGATATATTTACAATTTTCCTAATGTAAAATGTGAAGCTTAATTTTTATTTGATAAACTTATTTGAAAAACATTTTGTTTAATGTAAACAGACAGAGATATTCCTCAAAATATTGAAGAATAAAATCAACCTCAAGCAGAAATTGAAGCAGTTATGTAAATGTAAATATTATGATCTATTGATATATTTACAATTTTCCTAATTTAAAATGTGAAGCTTAATTTTTATTTGATGTACTAATTTGAAAAATATTTGAAATTATAGATGTATTTATTAATTTAGTTATTTATTGAATATGTAATATTTTTTCGAATATGTACAGATGAAATCACTATCGATAATGAGATGTTAGAAAATGTTGACACTCACACATATGGAGATAAAAAACCTGACCATGTTATACGATATCGTGTTAACTGCATTTTTGAAAAGTATTTCTTAAATGAGCGGGTGACAGTTCAAGCTCAAATGTTGAAAGGTATCCTATCATCAAGGAAATTAAAAGAAGCGACGACACTATTGGGTATTCGAAAATCAACCAAAGATAAAAAAATGAAGGAAGAGGTGATAAAAAATAAGAGTAGTGCTATAAATTCAATTAAGAGATCTAGAGAGAAAGATGTTTCAATTGTACATAGAGGAATACAGATGGTGATGGTTTCACCAATTACTCAAGAGAATCGTTTGGTAACATCTATGGCACGAGCACTGGGAACCTCGCGAAAAACTCTGCACAAACATCAAAAATTTCGGCTGCAAATAGATGTAAATGATGAACTCGCTTGTTGGAGAGCTATTTGTAGGCAACCATACAAAGATAGACTTGGAGAAAATGTTAAAAAAATAATATATGAATATTGGAAAAACAATTCGCGTGTTTCACCAACTGCAAGACATGTGATGCAAAGAAGAATAGCACGAAATCAGTACGAAGAACATGAAAAACATCTCTTGGAAACCACTCAAATAGATTTATTCAACAAGTTCAAAGAAGAGAATCGTCAAATTCATGTTTCACTCAGTGCTTTTGTTCAACAAAAACCATGGTATGTAAAACCTATCAACGTACGCGACACTTGTTGTTGCCGTTATCATGTGGAATTTGAGTTATATTATGACACATTCCTTGATTTCGGTAGAACATTATGGAAGGATTCACCTCCTCCTTCCACTATCCGTGAATTCATATCTAAAATTCTATGTGAAAGAGAAAGCGATGAACTATTTTACAAAAAGAAATGTGTTGGTGGTAAAAAATACGATGATTGTGGAAATTTGACTAAATTTCAAAACAAATATCGTATTGATATAAATGATCAATCATTGTCCAACATGAAAGTGAAATGGAAGAGATATTAATATATCGGTACATCGATTCAAGGTGCAAATAGTGTTAAAAGAATCGAATTACGAGAAGACGAAATTTTTCTGATAGACTTTTTGAGAAAGTTTGAGGTAGAAATTTACAAATACACCAAGCATTCCCATAGAGCTTGATGGCAAGACTTGCAATTCAAAAAATCTCGTGAATTTTTTCCACCAGGGACCATTTTGTCAGTGATTGATTTTGCGGAAAACTACACATTTGTTCCACAAAAAGAAATTCAGAGTGAATACTATCATTCTGACCAAGTCTCCATGCTCGTCCATATTCTATATAGACATGCTGAACAAAATGTCGATCATATAGAAAGCACGAGTGAAAATCGACATATCATTAAAGAATATTACTTTTATATCAGTGATGATCGTACACATGATACATGTTTTGTACAACATTGTTTTGGAAAAAATTATGATTCATTGAAAAATCATGGAATAACATTCAATGATCATTGGATATGGTCAGACGGATGCGCAGGTCAATTCAAATCTGCACGATCATTCTTTTGGTTGTGTTGTCTTCATAAGAAAACCTGCATTAAACATTGTTGGAATTTCTTTGAGACTGGCCATGGAAAAGGAGAACATGACGGTGCAGGAGCATGCATAAAACGAGTACTTTGAAGATATCAAATGAACCACTCTGCAAGCCGACTTGTGAACGCTGAAGAAGTTGTTCAATGGTGCATCGTTGCTCTAAGCCATGAGAGAAACCCATCAAGAGAAGTGCAAAGGTACATTCAATTTAATTTATATTGGAAATCTAATTTTAAACATTGTACATTTATCATGCAATGATTATCTTTGATTCTATTTTGATTTCATATTTACAAATTCTTCTTCTAATTTTCCATATAAAGTTTTTTCTGGCATATTGGAATCGAAGACGTAGATAGATCAATTGGAAATGACGTTGAAACAATAAAAGGGACTTGAAAATTGCATTCAATTCAAACAAATTCGCCAAGAAATGTGTTTGCATTGGGTAGAAGAAAATATTCTTGTTTTTGTGATGTTTGCATAGACAACACAAAATCCAATGACGTTTGTGAAAACAAAATGTATGTGAATGATTGGAAACATACAGAGCTAAATACAAAGGGCAAAATGTCTGTTGCAATATTTGAATAAAAGCAATCAGAGGAAACTACAATATCATCCGATGGTGATAGAGTTTCTGATATTGTTAGAGAAGGTAACATTTGAATTACTTTCTAATGATTTAAAAATCTAGAAATAAATTTACATATGTATAATTTTGTTAAGTTTAGTTTATTGTGCAGGAGATGTTTTTGCTGTAATTGCACCTATTGACAACGATGAAAATGTGAAGTATTATTTGATGCGTTGCACTGAACGAAAAATGAAATTATTAGAAAACTATAATGATCACGGATTTCAATATGAAAGAGGGTCTATTATACTAAAAGGTTATTTTTTCAGACAAACTCATCAAAGTGGAGACTTTGTTTACTTTGAAGACTATGAACCTGATTCCATAAGTTGTCAATATAGTCACTTGGTGTGTGCAACACGCATAAAGTTGATAGAAGTTCAATCAAAGAAAAAATAAAAAATTAAGAGATGGAAAATGTCAAAATCCGATCATGAACAGATTATTGAAGATGGAATTCCATTAGAATTTTTTTGAGTGAATTGTCCAACAATTTATTCTCTTTGGATTAAATATGTTTTAGAACTTCCAGTGCTCAACTAAAAATTGAGTTGCTTATGTTATTTGTGCAAGTGTTTGCACATGTACAAATTGTTTTGGTACAAGCACGTGCTCTAGTGATGAAAAATGTTATTTGGATATATATATATATATATATATATATATATATATATATATATGTTCTAGAATGAAATTAATTGTTCTAGTTTTACTATGTGCATTGACGAAAAATTATTTACGTACTCAATCTATATGTTCTAGAATGCAATTAACTAGAACTAGTTTTTCTATGTGCATTGATGAAAAACTAGTTGGATTTTCTGGTAAAAAGTATGGACACAACGTAAATAAATCATCTACAGTATAGTTTTGTACGAAAAATCCTTTCAGACAAGAGACTCGAAGCAATTCTACGACTTTTGGTGGGATTTGACCCACATCTCTAATCCTGATTGAAAATCTAGTACAAAATTTGCTTGCCCAATGGTCGGATATGTTCAATGTGCATTGATGAAAAATGTTACTTGTCTTGGATAGATATGTTCTAGAATGCACAATTAATTGTTCCAAGTAGTTTTTCTATGTGCATTGATGAAAAAATAGTTGGATTTTCTGGTAAAAAGTTTCCATAATGTAAATAAATCGACAAGGCTACCTATTTAAGTGCATTAACGACATTGAACCAAATTCAACAAACATATATATATGTACTACACTTATATTTCCAATCAAAATTAAAGGGATAATTCGTAAATATCTACTTCTTTAAACTCTTTTTTCATTTAGAGCTCAATTGATACATGGTTAGTTGCATTGAAAAGCTATGTTCTTCCTATTGGAAATTTTTTATTCAAACAAAACTACATGGAGAGATCAAAAGCAAACTTAAAATTCCAAATGTACTTCAACCATCCAAAAGGGATTTGTGCAACATTACTTGACATGCCATGCCAATTGTAGTGAACAACTATCCAAAAGAAACATTTAACATTATATACCACATGTGCCAAATGTAGATTGAAACCATCCAAAACTTTAAAATTTTAAAAACTTTTAATAATATATCGTACAACATTAAAACATTAAACATCACATGCGAAATGTAAATTGAAACCATTCAAAACTTGAGTTTAAAAAACTTTTTGATCATATATAGATCGTTACTTCACATGCCATGCCAATTATAGTTCAACTAGATGGACAATAGAAACATTTAAGAACACTGGAGGGCGGAAGGATGCGTTTGGGCGGGACTGCGAGTTTTTTGAATGGAGCTGGGTGTGCCTCGGGAGTCGTTGATCAGATCAGCTATTTGTCTGCATCTGCGCAAGGAGGTCTCGTTTCAACAGAACCTGTCTGCTCCAGAGTCGGAGGACTGTCAGGTGGTTTTTTAAACGGAACGGTGGAGCCCCCGATTCTATCGGATGGGAGTTTGTCGCCTTTGTTTTTCCACGCAGGGCTCGAGGGCAGGACGGTAGGCTTTAAGCCTGGTCTGGATGCGCTAAATGCTCAGAAGGGGAGTGAACCTACGCTGTCTCTGATCGGGGGGAAGGTATCCATCCAAGCTGGGAATGTGGCCTTGGATGGCTTACCGGAAGACTCCTCATATGACTTTTTCATTGATCTGGACCCCTCTGCGCCTGTGGTCAGTAGTGCCGACGGTTCTGGGGAGAAGGCAAGTGTACGAGCCTCCCATTGTCCCATAAGCTGGGCTGAACAGAGCGGAGTAAAGGTTGCTGAAACTTTCAAAGGGACGGGCCCAAATACATGTCAAGAGTCTGAAGTGCCGAAGCAGAGGCGTAGAAACAAAAAATGGATTAAGAAAAAAACTGCTGAGCACAGTTATGTTCTGGGTGAAGACATAGGGTGGGAACAGGTCTCAGTTATGGTTGACAGAACTCTGGTTGGCAGGGCTGTGGGTAGACATTTCGCCCTGAAAACTATTGTCCATTGGGCTGATGCGCATTGGAAATCAGGCATTGGTTATGTTCCTGAGGTGGTCTCACTTTCAAAGGGGTGGTTCGCCTTCCATTTCTTGTGTTCTGATCATCTCCAGTGGGTGACAAAACGGTGCTGGTCTTTAGATAACTCCCCTCTGCTCTTTAAACCTTGGCATCCGCTCTTTGATGCCAGCAGGGAAAGGGTAGATTCTGTCCCACTGTGGGTTCGCCTACCTGGGTTACCCCTACATTATTGGACAGAGGAGCACCTATGTGGTATAGGTAACACCATTGGGGTTTTCTTAGAGGCTGACCTCTCCTTCATCAAGACAAAACTCAGGCGGGTAGCAAGAGTTCTGGTGATGATTAATATCAGAGAGGGTCTTGCAGAAGCTATGAATCTTCGTTGGGGGCCTTATGATATTAAGCAGATCCTTGACTATGAAAAGGTTCCTTTTCGATGCCGACGGTGCCATGTCTATGGTCATCCAGCATACGATTGCAGTTCTGCTCTTAGATATGCCAAAAGGAGGGAATCAGATCCTCATATGGAGGCTTCTCAGAGGAAGGTGGCAGGTTTCGCTCCTCACAGCACTCAAACAGTTCCTTATTCAGACCTCTCAAGTGCTGAGCAGGTTTTACCTGTTGACTATGGTTCTTTTCTGATGTCTGAGGCAGATCTTCAGGGGCAGAGTGTTTTCTCTGGCCCTTCTACTGGGCAGGAGGCTTCTTTCCAAGATGCTGGGTGTGGAGAGCTCGATGTAGTGGAGGTTCATAGACGTCTTTTTGGAACAGATTTTTACCTGAAGGAAGATGTTGTGCTGAATGATGTTTTCTCTGTGGTGAACCGTACTTTTATGGGCTCTTATCCATTTTCTCTTGCCTTAAACTTCTCTTTATATTTGTTTCAGTCTGCTGGTTCGCTTACAGTCACAGGTAGGCAGGATGCTGGTGGAAAGGTCTCTAGTGCTGTTCCAAAAATTACCTCTCAGCCTGTTTCGCTGCTTGCTCTCCAAGAGAAGGATTATGTTTCAGTTTATGACCCAGGTGACAAGCTGTCGAATTCTGTGGTTAATACAGCATCTTTGGGCTCTGGTTATAACCTGAGATCTAGTGCCAAAAAAGGAGCTGGTGGATTTGGGATGGGAAAATCCCCTTCTGCTCGGGGTAGGGGTAGGATTTCTTTTTTGGCAAAAGCACAGGACCGAGCTAAGTTGGATGTTCATGATGGGAGGCAGATTTCGATTGACAGGGCGCTTAGAGAAAGCCATTCCCTGAAGCCGGGTGTTTAATGAAGATAATGTCATTCAATTGCAGGGGTTTGGCAGGTCCCCACAAGAAAGCTGCTTTCCGGAGAATTATCTTTCTGGAATGTCCTGATATCATTATGCTTCAAGAGACCTTAGGAGGTGGGTTGGTGGTCAAAGCTAGACTGGAGGGTTGGCTGCCTGGCTGGTCTTTTGAGTCCTTGGATGCTAGAGGGAGGTCGGGTGGTTTGGCCATTGGGTGGAATGAAAAAACAGTCAAATCACAAACTCTCTGGGGTATGGAGTCGGTCCTGGGATTTAATTTCCTGTCACTGGAGCTTGGTGAAGTTTTCAATCTCTTTAATATCTATGGCCCTTATCAGGACCGTATTCCTTTTTGGGACTCTCTCTTGAATAACTCTTTAATCAAGAGAGACTCTGTAATTTTAGGTGGAGATTTGAATTTTTCTTTGGGACAGTCAGAGGTGTGGGGTCCTCATGCACATATCGACTCTTTGACTGGTTATTTCACTCAAAAATTGGAGGAGAATCACTTGCTGGACATTGAGCCCATCAAGCTGAAACCTACTTGGAGGAATAATAGATGTGCTGATGACAGAATAGCCAAGAGACTTGATCGCTTTTTGGTGGCCGAGCATATTGTGGATAGGCCTTTTATGATTAGGCAGTGGATTGGCAGTGGGGGTGCTTCTGACCATTTCCCTATCTTTCTTGAGCTAAAGATCGGGCCTAGGCAGCCCCCTAGCCCTTTAAAGTTCAACAACATATGGCTCAGGGATGATTCTTTCAAAGCTTTAGTCCTTGATTGCTGGATTCCTTTTAGGGAGGATAGTCCTCTTTCTGCTGCCTTCCAGTTTGCTGAAAACCTAAAGCGTTTCAAGGTTGCTGTGAAAGGTTGGTCGGATGCTAAGAGGCAGAGGGAGGATGTGGAATTGAAACAGGTGGAAGAGGATCTCCGGTTGATTTATGAGGGCTTTGGGGGTGGCTTTCAATCCCAACATGATAAAGACACACTTATTTCATTGGAAAAAAGAAGGAACTCCCTTCTTATGGATAAGGAGGAATCGTGGAGGTTGAAGAGCAGGGCCACTTGGCTGGCTAGTGGGGATGAGAATACAAAATTTTTTCATGCATATGCTCGCGGCCGGAAGGCTGCTAATACTATCTGGACGTTAAGAGATGGTCTGGGCATTGAGCATACTTTTTTTGAGGCCAAAGCTAGATTGGGGGTTGATCATTTCAAGGACCTTTTTAAGGCTCCAGCACATGCTTCACTAGCGGAAGTGATAAGGGTTGCTCAATATTTTCCGAGATTTGTGGAGGAGGCTGATAACAGATCTTTGATGGCGGAGGTCTCTGAAAAAGAGCTAAAGGAGGTTCTTCATAGCTTCCAAAAAGACAAAAGTCCGGGGCCTGATGGGTGGTCAGTTGAGTTTTTCTTGGCTCTATATGACATTTTAGGGACTGATTTGCTGAAAGTTGTGGAGGATACTAGAATTTCTGGGCGGATTCCTGCTTGCTTCAATTCCACATTCATAGCTCTTATTCCGAAGGTGGATAACCCTCTTTCTCTGGCTGATTTCCGTCCAATCTCTTTGTGCAACTGTATCTATAAAGTGATTGCCAAGGTGGTTGCGAGAAGACTCAAAGGCATACTGTCTTCTCACATTTCCGGTGAACAATTTGGTTTTCTGGAAGGTCGTCAAATTCATGAAGCAATCGGGACCGCACAAGAGGCTCTCCATAGCATGAAGACCAAGAACCTCAAAGGGACTGTGCTGAAAATAGACCTATCCAAAGCATATGATCGGGTAAGTTGGTTATATATTCGTATGCTTCTTACTCACCTTGGTTTTGGTATCGGTTTCATACGATGGATTATGAGTTGTATTACAACCGTTTCCTTTTCTGTTCTGCTCAATGGGGCGACATCCCCTTTTTTTCATGCTGAAAGAGGGCTGCGTCAGGGCTGCCCCATCTCTCCCCTCTTATTTTTACTGGTTGCTGAAGGTTTGAGTAGAGCTCTTCATGTGGCAAAGAGACAGGGTACTTTGAAGGGCATCCAGGTGGCTCCAAACCTTTTCATCTCTCACCTTCTTTTTGTTGATGATGTTCTAATTTTCTGTTCTGGGTCGGTCCGTGATGCTATTACGATTGGTGAGATCTTGGAACTGTTTGGCAAAGCTACGGGTATGGAAGTGAATGCTGGGAAGTCTTCTATCTCCACTCGTTCGTTGAGGGATGAGGAGAGACGTGAGTTCTCGCGGATCTTCCCCTATACTGCTGTGGGTTTGGATGCTGGCCTGAATTACTTGGGTTTCCATTTAAAACCCAATGATTATAGGAAAACTGACTGGAATTGGTTGCTCGAAAAGCTGGAAAAACGATTGAAAGTTTGGTCACACAAATGGTTATCCCGTGCTGGGCGGCTGACTCTAGTTAAGTCGGTCCTGGAGGCTGTTCCGGTGTATTGGTTGTCTTTGTCGTGGATTCCCAAGGGTATATTGGAGGCTGCTAGGCGAATTTGCTTCAGATTTCTGTGGAGTGGTAAACAGGATTCTTTGGTGACCCCTTGGGTTCGGTGGGAAAAAATTGCTGTTCCAAAAGCGTTGGGTGGTTGGGGTCTGAAAAATATCTTCCTCTTTTCTCAGGCCCTTGCTGCCAAGGGTGGCTGGAGGCTTATCAATGGTGACAGTCTATGGACTCAGGTGATTTCTCACAAATATATTGCTCCTTTCTCCATTGTGGATTGGATAAGGTCTCCTGGGAAATCCTTTGCTGGGGGCTCGGTGATTTGGAAGGCACTTGTTAAATCTTTTCACATTTTGGAATCTAGTCTGGCTTGGGATGTGGGAAATGGTAGGAAGCTGCGGGTGGGTGAGGATCCGTGGATGGGTAGTACACTTCAGCACCTCCTTCCTAGGCGCACGGTTGAGGCCTTAAGGCAGCAGGGGATTACCTTTCTCATCCATCTTGCTGATCCGGTTTGGAGGAGGTTGGGTATCCAATCTTGGTTACAGGCTTCTTCTTTTGGGCTGGAGGGTGTTGATGAAAGGGCTCTGGCGGTTTATATTCGTGCACTAAAATAGGCTCATCTTGTGCTTTCGGACAGGGAAGATAAGATTGCTTGGGATTTTGACCCCTCGGGGATTTACTCCCCTCGGGCCGGCTATCAAAAGCTTAGTGAAGGGTATGTTCTGGGTGAGGTGCGTTGGTGGTGGAAGATTCTCTGGAAATTGAACTGTCCTCCTAAGACACGCCTTTTTATGTGGTGTGTCCTTGAAAATAGAGTCCCTACCTGGGACGTGCTGCAAAACAGATGTTTCCAGGGCCCTGGATGGTGCTGTTTGTGCAAATCTGAGGCTGAATCAGTTAATCATCTCTTCCTCAGCTGTTCTTTTATTCAAGGCATTTGGTTGGAGTGTTCCAGGCTTTTGGGATTACGGTGTAGATGGGAGGGTATTTCTGTCTCTCATGCCTGGGAATCTTGGTGGCTGTCTACAGCTGAGCTGAATTTAAAATCACTGCCTCTTCTAGTTATATGGGGTTGTTGGTTGGCTCGTAACCGGCTTCTTTTTGACGGATCTGTTAGTACTCCTGAGATTGTCGGTGCCATGACGGTGGGGTTGCACTCTGCTTTCCCTATTCATATTCGTGTTGCCAATCAGAGGGAGATTCTCATGATGGAGATTGATAGGGGAAGGCCTTGGGGTTTTTTTGATGGAGCTATGCAACAACATCTCTGTGGGGGTGGTGCCCTGTTGTTTCTCTCAGATTCACACTGGTATGAGATCTCTGTTGGGCTGGGGGAAGGGTCAAATAATTTTGCTGAGCTGCTGAGTCTCAAGATCCTTCTACTGTTCGCTCTGGAGAAAGGATGCAGGCAGCTAAATGTTTTCGGGGATTCATTGAACGTGATAAACTGGATAAAGGGTGTACAGAACTGCAGAGTTCATCTCTTACAAAATTTGTTCTGTTCCATTGGAGTGATCCTCCGTTCCTTTGCCTCTTTCTCATGTCAACATATCTATCGTGAAAATAATGAGAAGGCGGATCAAGCTTCTAAGAGGGGGCTGCTGTTGGATGAAGGCATCTGGAGGGTCAGAGAACATATAGAGGGTGTTATCTCTGAATATTTCCACCCATCATTATTTGATTAGTGGCTACCGGTCATTGCTTTGGCCTGTTCTTTGTCTTGTGTCTCATCCTCTCAGTGGGAGGTCTGTATAATGTTCTTCAGAGGATGGGTGGGTTTTTTTCTTCTTCTGATGGTTGGTATACATTATTGTCGAGAGATATCCTTCAAAAGGTGTGTTGACTCCACTTTTATGGAGGAAGTGGGCTACTCTCTCGGTTTTGAACTTCTGGGGGGCTTCCGGCTGACAGTAGTCTCCAGGAACTATGTATACACCTATGGGGTCACCAATTATGAATCTCATTATACATCTTTTAGTGGGTCGATGCCTCACATGGCTTCAAAAACTTCCTCTGTTTTTTCTCGGACAGATTCTGAGGACTGAATGACAGAGTGTTTCGGGTCAAAGTAACAAGACTGGCTACACCTTTTTCCTTTGACAGATTGTGCTTTCACTGCTTTTTGTGCCTGGAGAGGGAGTATCTGTTTGCTGTTCTTCACATTGTTGGATTTTTTCAAAGGGCTGGTCTTAGTGTCTCCGGGCATGGACAGCCTGTCAGATGGTTTTTTGGGAAAATGTCTCAAGACTGGCTTCAATTTTTTCTCTGACAGATTGACAGATAAGGGCGTTTTTGCTGGCTCTGGTTATGGTGCATACGAATGGGCTCTGTCCCTGACTGAACGTGGTGCTGCTCTATTAACAGAACCGGGCTCTGACAGAACGTGGCTCTGTCTCTGTGGATCGTGGTGGTGTGTCCTTATGCAACGCTGTGGTTGTATACTGCCTATTGTCTTGTGCAGCGCAGTGGTGTTTTTCGCTGCTCTGTCATTGACGGACTGTTCATCAGCAACCTACAATACAGTTTCCTTTATGTTAGCTGAGGAATGCTGTATGACAGATTATGAACAGCGTAGTGTTTTTTCATTGTTTTTCTAATTTGCTTCTGGACCATGCATAGTATCACTATGTATCTGTCCCTGTATACAAACTACAGGGTTTATATTTCCGAACACATAGCAATGTGTTTCTCACCATGTAATTTTATAACTCACCTGCAGTAAATAAAATTATGCTTTTTTCTCGAGGAAAAAAAAAGAAAAAGAAACATTTAACATTATATACCACATGTGCCAAATGTAGATTGAAACCATCCAAAACTTTAAGTTTTAAAAACCTTTTGATTATATATCGTGCAACATTAAAACATTAAACATTTAAAGTTCATTAAATATCACATGCAAAATGTAGATTGAAAGCATCCAAAACTTGAGTTTTAAAAACTTCACATGCCATGCCAACAACATTAATTTATAGATAACAACATTACTTACATTCACATGCCAAAAGTACTAAAACCATCCAAAAATTAAATAAAACAAATTATATAATAACAATGTAATAAAATATGTCCAAAAATTGTAAATATCACAAGTATCAAACTGTATCAAGTTTAACAAATTTTAAAACCATCTAAATTTTGAAATCAAATCTACTGTAAATCATGTCCATCAAATGGAGACGAATCTAGCGTCTTCCCTACTAGGGTCTCAGTCCGCGCCCTATCCTGTGAATGGGAAACCTACATA
Source organism: Pinus albicaulis (assembly GCA_034641835.2). NCBI lineage: Eukaryota > Viridiplantae > Streptophyta > Pinopsida > Pinales > Pinaceae > Pinus > Pinus albicaulis. Next base: position 101,899 of record JAXQQM020074941.1, read on the forward strand.
CACAATGCACATGTACTTGAACATTAAAATTTGATGTTTTAAAAATGAAGGAGAATATATATATTGATAACTTCATGTAAAAAACAAAATATAACAAAAAAATCATGCAATACCTCATAAGGTTCCCTCTCCATTTGATGAACAGGTTCTCCCATAGGAACATCTGCAGTGGTAAACTATAAAATATACATGTAAATGCACGTGTACATATATAAACTTGTTTTCAATAATATTAAAAAAAGGAACTAAAGACAACTTGTTCAAATGCTGTGGATGTTCCTGTTGGGGTTCCCATGTTTTGGCCAGGTTGACAAGACCAAAAGATGAGACAACATAGAACCACTTTCAGACCTTAGGATCTAGCCCTCCTAGGTCTAGAGAGGGATCTCTCTATGATAGTCAAAGGTTTATGTCTTTGAAGCTTGGATGTTGTGATTTTAGGCTAGTTATATGCACGGGGTTTGTTTGTTTGTTGGTTTGTGTTTGGTTGTTGGGAATCAGGAATGAAAGGTCCAATATAAAACAAGGGTGAGCAAAGAGGGAACTAGACAAAGATAGATAACTCAGGGAACATCAAAGCCATTGGGCAATGGAGTCAAGAAAGGATTTACCTGTGTTCAATGTGCAAGCTTTCAGTTAGGCTAGTCATCTAGAGCATTTGGATCTTAAAGAGGGTTGATGGAATGGAACATCAAGGACTAAAATTGAGTGAAGGGGAAACAACCAATTCTGTCTATAGATCAGGTCAGAGGTCATTTAACTCCAAACCTGCTTGGACAAAACCGGAGGCAAGACAAGGGATCTTGGAAAGGCTTAATGAGATGAAAAGATCCTAGTGAGGCAGGGATAGAGTTCCAGACCTCCCAGTGTTCTCAACTCATCTAAATAAATCCTAACAAGAACATCTAAACATGGATCTCATTAATTCATACATCAGAGAGCAGGAAATGGCATCCACTACACTGGTTAAATCAATTGAAATCAACATTCAGATACACATATAAGCAGAAAACATAAAGGCTGGGAGAGCAGCAGCATAAGGTACCTATCAAGGGTAAGTCTTATGCCAAACTTCTGATGCGAGCCTGAAGAAACATAATGCAATGAAAGCAAGTCAATCACAAATATAGAGAAAAGAAAACATCACCAGCTGCTTTAGATCAGGATCCAAAGAAACATGCTTGTCATATTAAAAACAACACCAATCACGTACATCATAGCCCATAGCTTGAACACTCAGCCTGAATACATCAATTCTCAGTCTATCTCACAGTATTACACAGAGAACTTGTCTCAAGAGGAGAAATGCTTGCGTTTCCCTGATATCTCATCAACCACGTTACAATGTTTCTTTCTGTGCTTTATAGCAGATGATGGATAGAAAATCGACTGAGAAGGTAGGTGAAAATTAAATGTATCATTAAACACAGAGTAGAGAAATAGGGCCGAGGCCCATTCTGTTTGAATACTGAGTATTTAATGTCTGTCACCTCTATATGCAGGGATGATCTTCTTCATATTTTCCTTTACTCTAGACATGACTGTGCTGCATCCTGGTGGCCATACTTTGTTGTACTTGTGGGGAAATAAAAAAATGGTGAACAACTGCTGAGAATTCTACTTCATAAATGTTCTGATTGCTTTTGCACTGTAGTTAGGGCGGAAATTCTTTCAGGGACATTCTGCTATTGTGCTCAGGACCTTTTGGATAAATCCTTGGGGTCTTCAAACTGCCGTTTTGCCTTCTAAACCTCTGATTAAAGGTTTAAGATCTTCATTAGCCGGCCTTAATCTCCCTTTGCTCTGTACTGGAACGCTTCTGCTGCTTCAATCCTACCTCTGACAGGTTAGCTCGGGTTTTAATGGTGATGGGAGATTCTCAGAGTTTGGAATCCCGCTTTCTTTAGTGCACATCCCGTCAGCAGCTTTCTTTGACCATTTTATAAAAGCGCCGGCCCTCGGACTTAAACCTGTCTGCAAACTTCTCCATTAAGATGGTACGACCGGAAAATGGAGTTTTTCACCTCTAGCAACCCTTCAAAAAAACAAACTGGATGAGGAAACAAACCCAGGGGTGGCGGACATGATGAATATGATGAGGGCGACCATGTAAATTGCCGAGGGGTAAAAATGCTTAGGTTTATGGTGAGGACTCGACGATAAATGGTCTGGGAGGTGGATGCACAGCGGGGGCAGTTTGCATGGAAAAACCACGTAAAATGACTTCGGAATCAAATATATGCGGAGAGACGTGCGGACGTACGACAAGGGTACGTGGAGGTGACGTGGCGAGGTGGGAGACCGTGGAACAGTCAACGATGGAAGAACAGATCTGGACCGTCGGGTATCCAGAGAGATCGACGGCGGGAATGCGATGCACAGTGGGCCATGGGGCAATGGACAACAGGTTAAACCGCGTTCATCTTTGGGAGACGTCAGTCGTTGGATGAGCCCTTTCAGATTTGATGGTCGGCAGCAATTTCGCTGGGCATCTTGAGTTGGGATTTAACGCGCGGGGAGACAGTGGTTTCGGAATCGTACCAGGGACAGGTGTCAACAGTCGTATGGAATCGCTGGGTTTGGGATGAATAACGCCCTCTGAGGATGAGTGGTGCGGAAAATACCGATGGTTTCGAAACATAATGCGGTGCGGGGTCCACTGGCGGGGAGACTCTGGACCGTCGGATCACCGTTTAAATGGACGGCGATGGCACTGTTGACGGTTTGGTCGGGAAAACACAAAGGTTTCAGGGTTGATGATCACCGTTTGATCAACCAAGATCAACGGCGGAAGTTACGCCCGAAGAATTTATGGAGTAAGCACCCTTAGAGCTGACCGGTGGTTTCATTGCCTGGTTACATGGAGGAATAGGGTGCGGGGCTTGCGGAGAAGGGGCTAGGGCCCTAAATCATAAAATACACCATTTAACCCATTTTAATGCACTTTTAGGCCCAAGGGCAGGTAACGGTAGGGCAATGAAGGGTCGGAAAGGCCAAAACAGGGGCAGGGATAGGATCACAAGGGGATTTCGGGGAATTTAGGCATAAGGAAAGGGAATCTTGAGGGGAAGGAAGGGAGAATTGTGGTATTTTGCAGGGATATGAGGGGTGAATATGGGCCTTTAGGAGACAGGAAATCAGCAGAGAGAGTTCACATAAGGCCAAGCACAGAGAGACTTCAGGAAAGATGGGTTTTCAGGGGAAAGACATTCCTCGAAGGCTCCAAGACAATCTAGCCCCCAGCTTGCTTGTCAAGAATTTCATAGGGGGGCTAACAGTGGCTCCACATGGGGATGGCTTCTCCTTGGAGGAGTCAAGAAACCAGATATGATCTTTGGAGTAGGCCAGTTGCCTGCTGTCATAAGCCATCTTTCTTCTTTGAATTTCAATTGCCACAATATGTTGGATACACAAATCAGCAGAAACACTTCCCCAACCAATCTACCTACCCAACTATAGTCCTAACATTTTCTCTTTGGGTGCATTCGAGCTAGCAGACCCTTTACATTTTATTTTCAAAACAAAAACAAACCTATTCTAAATCTACCCTTATTTCTCCATGAGGTCAGATTAGACTATTGGCCTCATCTGTTTCTCTACTTAATCTACTACCTGTTGGGATTAAAATGTCCAACAAGTTTCTACACCTACATTCTAAGACAGGAAATTGAAAACAGCCAAGCCAGGATTAGGCTGTCTGACTTGCTGTGAATGGAAAGTGTTGAAAATTGAAACAAAACTTTGAAGGCTTGAAGTCCGCAGCTTTGAAACATCCTTATTTTTCTGTGACTCGGGTTTTGAGCATATTGGAGTCATCTCTTTCCTTTGATTTCAGCTCTGACTTTGGGCATATTAGAGCTGATTCTTCTTTCACTGCTGATCCAGATTTTTAGCATATTAGGACCAGCTACTCTGCTTCCTTTAGCTCAGATTTTAATCATGTTTGAGCTATTCTTTTGGCATTCTGGAGGTTCATGTTTTGAGCGTGTCTGAACCTCCCCCTTTCTCACTATTTTCAGAACCTCTTATCTTTTATTGAAAATAAAAGCTGCAATGATATGTACAATGGAGATGAAACTGGAAATGAAAATCAATAGAAGTAATGCTTGAGCATCCTGCCATTGACAGGACCCCCAAACAACTCTGGGCCATCAAGTTCTTGTAGAAAAAATGCATTAGGACCCACAGTGGCTTGTATGATATATGGACCTTGCCACAAACTGTCAAACTTACCATGTTTGCCTTTGTCCTCTCTTCTTGAGTCCCATTTCAGAACCTTATCTCCAACTTTGAAATCTGAAGCTTTAGCTCTTTTGTCAAACTGTCTTTTGATGCTTTCCTGTATTCTGACAACTCTACCATAAACCTGCTCCCTTGTTTGCTGCAGATGAATAGTTTCATTTATTCTTCTGGCCATGATGTCTTCCTCTGATTGGATCTCCTGGACAAGTTTGATCACTAGAACTCCAAGACTAGTAGGAAAAAATGCTTCTGTTCCATAAACCAGCTGGAAAGGTGACATGCCAATAGATTTCTTCGTGGTGAGCCTGTCTGTCCACAAGGCATGTATCAACTTTTATGCCATGAACTTTTGTTCTCTTCCAGCACCTTCTTAATGATTGTAACCAGGCTTTTATTTGATGATTCAGCTAGACCATTACCTTGGGGGTAATAGGCAGTTGAATGACCAAGCACTATTCCGTACCTGTGACAGAAATCAACCATTCTTTTGGATCTGAAAGCAGCAGCGTTGTCAGTGATTACTTTCCTGGGACAGCCAAACCGAGATAGGATGAAGTCTTCTAGGAACCTAATGATGACAGAATCAGTGGCGCTCCTAGTGGGTATGGCTTCTATCCACTTAGTGAAGTAGTCTATAGCAGTTAGGATCCATTTATGTTGTCCAGAGGAGGCAGGATGAATTTCTCCTATAAAGTCTAGGCCCCATTGTATGAAGGGACCTTCTATGGTGATAGGTTGTAAAGGGAGGGGAAGGAGCTTTCTTTTGCCTTCAAAGATCTGACATTTGTGGCAAGTGGTTTTCATTTTATGGACATCGTTGAACAGTGTAGGCCAATAATAACCAGCCCTGAGTATTTTATTTGCAGTGGCTTTCCAACTCAGGTGGCCCCCACACTTCTCAGCATGGAATTCCTGTTTAATTCTTTCGGCTTCAGGTTCAGACAAGCATTTCAACAATAGGCCATTTGGATTTTTCCAATATAGATTCTCATTCAGAATACAGTAGTTTCTAGCTTTGAGTTTTATGAATCTGGCCTTGGTTTTGGACAGTTCTGGAGGGGCTTTGAGGTTAGTGAGCACGTAAAGGATATCGGTATACCAAGAAGAGTTTTGAAGCTGCTCCTCGACAGTCGGATGGGGCAATCCTTCCTGCTCGTCTAAGGCATTTATCATATTAATTTCAAGGGCCTGCAATTGGATTCTGCCATTAACTGGGCCAGGCCTTTGGGTATGTTCTTATCTTTGGCCTGCAGCACCTCTACCTCTTCGGCATCTGCGTTTTCACAATTTTCGGTTGGATTTCCAGTTTGCTCAGAAAAAAGAATTTATTTCTATGTTACAGGGTGTTTCTTGTTTATCTGGGGGATCCTCGCTTGGGCAGTTGTGATCAAAAATCGAGTCCAAATCAGAAAATTCAAACTCATTCCTGCCCACCAGGAAATCTTCGATCTGTTTGTCTCCTTCAAAGACCTGCCAATATTTTTCATTGTCTGGCACTGCATGCCTGAATTTGGTCTGAATGATGATCTGTTGATCAACAGGGGTCTTAGGATATGAGCTAGCTAGACAAGCTAATCCATTTGCAATTGCATTTTCCCCCCTAGGAACGAACGCTAATTCATATTCAACAAACGTTTTCAGCAAATCCAGAGTGTCATTCTTGTATGCCCTAAGCTTGGGGTGTTTTGCTGAATACTCACCATTCACCTGTTTGATAACTAACTCAGAGTCTCCTCTCACAACGATCCTATGGGCTCCTAATTTCTTCAATAAATTCAGACCCAGGATGAGAGCTTCATACTCTGCAATGTTATTGGTGCATGTGAAGTGCAGATTCACAGCATGGCTCTCTGCATGATCGTTTTCTGTGTTACGTAGCCACGCCCCTGCTCCAGTATTTTGCCTAGTACAGGACCCGTCAAAGTTCATTTCCCACAGGGGTTCGCCATTATGTTGCGCTACGGGGTCTGTATCAGGTTTCGGGATATCTGGCTCTTCATGTGATGCGTTAGTTTGAAGGATGCGACTAATGGGCTGACTGTATTGCGTTCTCGGCTCATTCTGAGTTAGGCTCCCATCGCATATTCTACAGGTTTCACTACTATTTTATTTTTCAATTTCTTCCAGGGTAGCCATTATGTTCAGGTCTGTGCTTTCAACCTCTATGTTTGTACCCATCTTTTCCAGATTCTGACTCCTCCAAGGATTGGTCGTTATAAAGGATAAAATAATCTAGGTCAGTGTGCACAGAGTACAGTGGTGAATTCTCGGGCTTCTCGAGGCTACTGACTAAGAATTTCATCTGAGACTCTCTATACAGTCTTCTAAGTTGGCCAAATATAGGGATAGTGGCATATGAGCCATCCATCTGCATTGTTCCTTGCAGTTTGGCTCCCCATGATCTAGACAATAGCATGTCGTACTTAGGTGGCACATCTGCCACCACTACATCCATGACCATACATTTGGCAGGAATCTGGGTCAAACTCACACATAAATCTTTGATTAGTCCTAGGCATTTTACTCTACTAGAGTCAAAAGAGTATAAGTCCTTGTAGGGTCTGGTGATTTCTAGGCCTAGCCTTTCCATCACTACCTTAGGCATTAGATTGTGGGATGCACCAGAGTCATGCATGGCATTATGAAGGATCTTGTCATGAATGTTGAGACTGACATAGAAAGGTGGAACTACCCCCTCCTGAAACTTTCCCTCAATTTTTGGACCAAAGAGTAGGGCTGGTTGATCATCATTCAAATTTACAGTATCGTTGTTTTCCCCTAGATTCAATGCTTTCAAAATTTGGCCTTTATATACATTCTGAGTGGCTAGCTCAGATAATGGTACAGGGATTTTTATTTTTGCAAGTTCACTCTCTAAATTGAAAGTGGACTGGACCTTTGTAATACTCAATTCTGTTTTATTTGCTACTGCTTTAGTAGTTGAATCAATTTGTGATTTCTCACTATGTACAGGGTTAGGAATCATTTTATCAGGAGCACTGGCTGCAATGCTAGTGCTGCTAGCTAGTAGACTTGGTTTTTCGGTGTCTTGGTTGTCTTTTTCTCTGTGTTTACCAGAACTTTCAGCTGTTGTTTTGTTATCTGCAACAGATGCTTTAGAGGATTTATCAGGTCTTTCCTTGATGGTTACCTCAGGAGTTTTGGTTTTGGAAGTATCTTGGATTTTCTTGCTCCTAAGTTCATATTGTTCCCTGACCTGTAACATGGAATTCTCAAATCTAACCTGTAATCTTCAGTTTCCAACCATTCCTCATCCCAATATGAAGGTGAGGTCTGATCTTCTTCTGAACCATAGTTAAGGACTGAGTCCTATGCTTCAAACATGTTTATTGCATTCCCTTCAGAATCTTCAATGATTCCCTCGTCTTCATCTAAAATTTTTTCTTGAAATGGGGGAATAATTTGTTGATCTGACTCTCTTTGTCTGTTGGGAGCAGCATTGTTTCTTCTAATGTTTTGGTTCTGGTTTTGGTTTCTGTTTTGGACCACCATCCTCTTTATCATTTGTTGCAGTTCTTCCACATTCTTAGACAGTCTGTCATATCTGGGATCGGATGTGGAAGCTACGTTGTCATCTCTATATGTTACCATTTTTTCAGCCTTTAATCTTGCCCTTTTTTCCATTAAGTTTGCTTCTATGGTTATGGCTCCTTTCTGCATGTCTTCCAGGGTGGTGTACTCTTTATCTCTAAGCTCATAGGCCATGTCAGCATCAAATCCATCAGGATATTTTGCTATGGCCATACCTTGAGGAGGTTTCATGTGTGGAGGGAGGGCATTGTAAATGCTATTGAATCTTGTGGTATAATCGTGAACGCTCTCTCCTACGTTCCTCTTAAGGGACATGTATTCTGCTAGGATCTGGCGAGGGTTTGCTCTAACCTCCCATTTGTTTATGAAGGTCTGGTATAACGCAGGGAGATCTTGAATACTGCCAGGAGGTAAACTCTTAAACCATTTCTTCACCTCACCCCCTAAGCTTTGGGCAAAGATTCTCATTTTGATTGTTTCGTCATCAATTTCCATATAATCAAAATAATCCTCCATTTTATCTACATGTTGCTGAGCTGTAATGGATTCTTTGGTAGTGAAGTGTAAAACTAAAGGTGCATACCAAGCTGCCATAATGATGTTCTGATAAGGTATAGGGTTGGCTTGAGCAGCGGGTATTTGGATGACAGGAATATTTGGACCAGCAGAAGTCTGTTGAGCAGATCTAGGGTGTGAGAGCCCCAAGTTTTGAAGGAAGTGAAAATCAGGTGGTGTAGATGGAGGGGTTTCTCTGTTCCTAGTGTTTTGACCACTGTTAGATGGTGTGCTATGAGGCTCGAGGTCTTTCTGGTCTAGGTGATTGAATGACCTAGCTCTAGGTAATATATTAGGTATGTCTAGGTCAGGGAGGTAATGTGATAGAGCTGTTAGGTCTTCTGGTGCAGAATTAGCTCTATGAATGCAACTGAAAATAGCTGGCCTTTTAGGTGTAGGAGTTCCCTTGAGGACACTCTCTGGATTGTCAACTATTTCAGGTGGGTCAGGGTTGGGATAAGCTCTTGTGTGGATGGTTCTGAAAGCCAGAATGTTATACTTCTACCCAAGCAGCTCAACCCTTCTTGTTACTTCTTTTGTGGTTAATGTTGTTTCGAAGGTTGGTCTCCCAGTGGAGTCTATTGTGAAACCAAGACAATCAGCAGGCCTACTGATCACCAGTGGAGTCTTTTCATTTAGGAGCAATGGAGTCACCAGGTGGAGGGTTTCAAGGTATTTCTAAGGGGTTACACTATCCACCACAGTGCTCAGGCACTATCACCTTTCGGGAATCTCCTCATGACAGTAAACTCCAACCAGAGATTGACTGGGAGGGCATTTACCAGATATGTCACCTCCTAAAGAGGATGAGATCCGGATGCTACCTGGCCCTTTCCAGGCTCTGTCTAAGAGTAGAGGGTTATTCAATAATGGAGGTTGATTCAAGAAAGGAGTGACTAACTGTCAACCTAACCAGAGTTCTAAGTTTCTAAGCCTCTAAGAATTTTTAAGGTGAGAGGCACTGAGCTCCCCAGCGGAGTCGCCATTATGTTGGGGTTCCCATGTTTTGGCCAGGTTGACAAGACAAAAATATGAGACAACATAGAACCACTTTCAGACCTTAGGATCTAGCCCTCCTAGGTCCAGAGAGGGATCTCTCTATGATAGTCAAAGGTTTATGTCTTTGAAGCTTGGATGTTGTGATTTTAGGCTAGTTATATGCACGGGGTTTTTTTGTTTGTTGGTTTGTGTTTGGTTGTTGGGAATCAAGAATGAAAGGTCCAATATAAAACAAGGGTGAGCAAAGAGGGAACTAGAAAAAGATAGATAACTCAGGGAACATCAAAGCCATTGGGCAATGGAGTCAAGAAAGGATTTACCTGTGTTCAATGTGCAAGCTTTCAGTTGGGCTAGTCATCTAGGCGATTTGGATCTTAAAGGGTTGAAGATGGAATGGAACATCTAAGGATTGAAATTGAGTGAATTTGAGTGAAGAAGGAAACAACCAATTCTATATATATAGATCAGGTCAAAGGTCATTTAACTCCAGACCTGCTTGGAAAAAACCGGAGGCGAGACAATGGATCTTAGAAAGGCTTAATGAGATGGAAAGATCCTAGTGAGGCAGAGACAATGTTCTAGACCTCCCAGTGTTCTCAACTCATCTAACTAAATCCTAGCAAGAACATCTAAACATTAATTTCATTAATTCATACATCAGAGAGCAGGAAATAACATCCACTACATTGGTTAAATCAATTGAAATCAATGTTCAGACACACATATAAGCAGAAAACATAAAAGGCCGGGAGAGCAAGAACATAAGGTACCTATCAAGGGTAAATCTTATGCCAAACTTCCGATACGAGCCTCGAAGAAGCATGATGAAATGAAAACAAGTCAATCACAAATACAGAAAGGAAAAAACATCACTCACCGCTTTAGATCGTGATCCAAAGAAATATGCTTGTCATATTAAAAACAACACCAATCAGGTACATCATAGCCCGTAGCTTGAACATTCAATCTGAATACATCAAATCTCAGCCTATATTACAATATTACACAAAGAACTTGTCTCAAGAGGAAATGCTTGTGTTTCACTGATATCTCATCAACAACCATTACAATAGTTTCTTTTTGTGCTTTATAGCAGATGATGAATAGAAAATCGACTGAGAAGGTAGGTGAAAATTAAATGTATCATTAAACACAGAGTAGAGAAATAGGACTGAGGCCCATTCTGTTTGAATACTGAGTATTTAATGTCTGTCACCTCTATATGCAGGGATGATCTTCTTCATATTTTTCTTTACTCCAGATATGACTTTGCTTCATTTTGGTGGCCATACTTTGTTGTACTTGTGGGTAATAAACAAATGGTGAACAACTGCTGAGAAGTCTGTTCGCATAAATGCTCTGATTGTTTCGAACTGTTGTTAGGGTGAAAATTCCTTCAAGGACATGGCGCGTAATGAAAGCTGTATGGGCGCCCTGTACCTGACGAGGAAAAACATTCTGCTGACACATAAACCCTGATGCTACCTTTTACTTGTGTGCAGGATCATCTGACTGATCCTCAAGGTCCTCAATTGGTGCTTTGCCCCTTAAAACATTGTTTTACCGCTTAAGCTGATCATTAGAGCGCCTTAATCTCTTCTCTTTGCGCTGAAATACTTTGCCATTTCATCTCTGTCTCTGAAAAATTAGCTCGAGCCTTTAATGATGCAGGAAGGTTTCCTCAGAATCTGGACCCTGTTCTTTGAATAAACGACCCATTTTCACATTCCCGGGCCACTTCTCATAAATTTAGCCACTGTAAATGACCTTCTCTGAATTTCCTTGTACTTGCAGGAGAGGCTGCGTATTATGGCAACTACTGACTGTGATGACCCTGCAAAACAACAAACTGTGAGGAAAAACCATGGACCGGGATGATGAAGGCGACGAGGAAGACGAACGTGGCTATGCTGATGAGCTGGGGGAGAAAATGTGGAAGAAATGGTGAAATTCACTCTGGTAGGTGGTTGGCGGAGCACAGAGCGAGTAAACGTGAAAAATGAATGAAAAACACGTAAATAAACCAGTTTTATGTAATGGACTAGGAATATGTATGGAGGGTACTTGTGGCAATGACGTGGAGAGATGGGGTGACGGTGGAAAAGTCAGCGGTGGAAGAATATATCTGGACTGTGGATTATGGTGGAGATTGACGGCGGAGAGCACTGTACAGTGGGTCAGCGGGCGCGATGGATGGGGTTTAAACAATGCGCAGCTTCCATGAATGACAGCCCTTGGATGGGCTCCCTCATATATGACGGTTCTAATCGATTTCACTGGGCGTCCCGTACCGAAGGTTAATGTGCGAAATGAGGGCGGTTTCGGGATAGTGAGGAGGACGCGTGGCAGGAGCTGAGTGGAATCGCTGGGTGTCCAGGGAAAACCACTCAGTGCCCCACGGTGGTGCGGAAAAAACCACGGTTGTTTATGAACAGTGAAAGCGGGGGAGGAGGGGACCACCGTTTTGGGCGCACTCCGCGCCGTTGGATCTGATCTTTAACGGACAGTGGAGATCCGTCGGTTTGAATTCATATATCAAACCCATATATATGCGCATTTAAAAGTTTTTGAATGATTTTTCGCGTGGAGACAGATTCGGAGGAGCTAAGCGCCCGACGGATTTAGCGTTGGTGATGGTGCTAGGTCTCATGGGAAGAAAGGTGTGGGGCTAACGCAGAAGGGGGCTAAGGCCTAATATAGGGTTGGAGATGGGTTTTAATCCATTTCTAATGTATTTTGAAGCCTTTTAAGGGCAACGATAGGGGAATGAAGGGTGGGAACGGTCAAAGCAGGGGCAGAAACAGGATTTAGAGAGGATCTAAGGGGATAATGGGGGGATTAAAGGGGAGCTTTGACAAAGGGAAAACAGGGGTTGTGATGGGGAATCTTGCAAGGATATAGAGGTAAAAGAGGGAGTAATAGGTCCTTTTCAGTAATGGATCAGCAGAGAGGATTAGAATTGGGCACAGCACAAAGAGACTCCAAGGAGGATGAATTTTCAGGGGAAAGACATTCCTTGGAGGCTCCAGAACAATCTAGCCCCCAGCTTGCTTGACAAGAATTTCATAGGGGGCTAACAGTGGCTCCACATGGGGATGGCTTCTCCTTGGAGGAGTCAAGAAACCAGATATGATCTTTGGAGTAGTCCAGTTGCCTACTGTCATAAGCCATCTTTCTTCTTTTGAATTTCAATTGCCACAATATGTTAGATACACAAATCAGCAGAAACACTTCCCCAACCAATCTACCTACCCAACTATGGTCCTAACATTTTCTCTTTGGGTGCATTTGAGCTAGCAGACCCTTTACATTTTATTTTCAAAACAAAAACAAACCTATTCTAAATCTATCCTTATTTCTCCATGAGGCCCGCTTTGACTATTGGCCTCATCTGTTTCTCTACCTAATCTACTACCCGTTGGGATTAAACTATCCAACAGGTTTCTTCACCTACATTCTAAGACAGGAAATTGAAAACAACCAAGCCAAGATTAGGCTGTCTGACTTGCTGTGAATGGAAAGTGCTTAAAATTGAAACAAAACTTTGAAGGCTTGAATTCCGCAACTTTGAAACATCCTTCTTTTTCTGTGACTCAGGTTTTGAGCATATTGGAGTCACCTCTTTTCTTTGATTTCAGCTCTGACTTTGGGCATATTAGAGCTGATTCTTCTTTTCACTGCTGATCCAGATTTTGAGCCTATTAAGACCAGCTACTCTGCTTCCTTTAGCTCTGATTTTTATCATGTTTGAGCTATTATTTTTGCATTCTGGAGGTCCATGTTTTGAGCATGTCTGAACCTCCCCTTTCTCACTGTTTTCAGAACATCTTATCTTTTATTGAAAATAAAAGTTGCAATGATATGTACAATGGAGATGAAACTGGAAATGAAAATCAATAGAAGTAATGCTTGAGCATCCTGCCATTGACAGGACCCCCAAACAACTCTGTGCCATCAAGTTCTCGTAGAAAAAATGCATTAGGACCCACAGTGGCTTGTATGATATACGGACCTTGCCACAAACTGTCAAACTTACCATGTTTGCCTTTGTCCTCTCTTCTTGAATCCCATCTTAGAACTTTATCACCAATTTTGAAATATGAAGCTTTGGTTCTTTTGTTAAACTGTCTTTTGATGCTTTCCTGTATTCTGACAACTCTGCCATAAACCTGCTCCCTTGTTTGCTGCAGATGAATAGTTTCATTGATTCTTCTGATCATGCTGTCTTCCTCTGATTGGATTTCCTGGACAAGTTTTATCACTGGAACTCCAAGACTAGTAGGAAAAATTGCTTCTGTTCCATAAACCAGCTGGAAGGGTGACATGCCAATAGATTTCTTTGTGGTGAGCCTGTCAACCCACAAAGCATGTACCAACTTCTTATGCCATGACCTTTTGTTTTCCTCCAACAACTTTTTGATGATTGTAACCAGGATTTTGTTAGATGATTCAGCTAGGCCATTACCCTGGGGGTAGTAGGCAGTTGAATGACCAAGCGCTATTCCGTACCTGTGACAGAAATCAACCATTATCTTGGATCCGAAAGCAGCGGCGTTGTCATTGATTATTTTCCTGGGGCAGCCAAACCGAGATAGGATGAAATATTCTAGGAACCTAATAATGATAGAATCGGTGGCATTCCTAGTGGGTATGGCTTCTATCCATTTAGTGAAGTAATCTGTGGCAGTCAGGATCCATTTATGTTGCCCAGAAGAAGAAGGGTGAATTTCCCCAATAAGTCTAGGCCCCATTGCAAGAAGGGACCTTCAATGGTGATGGGTTGTAGGGGAAGGGGGAGGAGTTTTCTTTTGCCTTCAAAGATCTAACATTTATGGCAGGCAAGTATCATTTTATGGACATCACTGAAGAGGGAAGGCCAATAATAACTAGCCCTGAGTATTTTGTTTGCATTGGCTTTCCAACTCAGGTGGCCTCCACATTCTCAAACATGGAATTCCTGTTTGATTCTTTCAGCTTCAGTTTCAGACAAACATTTCAGTAAAAGGCCATTTGGATTTTTTCAATATAGACTCTCATTCATAATGCAGTAATTTCTAGCTTTGAGTTTTATGAATCTGGCCTTTGTTTTGGACAGTTCTGGAGGGGCATTGAGGTTTGTGAGCACGTAAAGGGTATCAGTATACCAAAGAGAGTTTTGAAACTGTTCCTCTACATTTGGATGGGGCAATCCTTCCTGCTCATCTAAGGCATTCATCATGTTAATTTCAAGGGCCTGCAAGTTTGATTCAGCCATTAACTGGGCCAGGCCTTGGCCTTTGATCAGTTTGGTGGGTTTTATTTCAATGTCATATTCTAAAATTGTAGCAATCCATTTGCCCCTTTTCCCATCTGGGTCTTGGGATAGGATATCCTTGACCACTATATTTGGCACGAAAGCAATGGTGTGAGAATGCAGAATGTACACCCTAAAGTCTTTTAAGGCCTTAATCAGGGCATAGGCCTGATTTTCCATGATGTTGTACTTTAAGGGTGCATCTCTCAAGGCTTTAATGAAGAAAGCTATAGGCTGTTCATTACCTTTTGAATTTTTTTGCAGCAAAACTGTAGCTATTGTGTGTTGGGAAGCAAATGAAAAGATCAGAAAATATTTTGAGAAGTCAGGGCTGATAAGGACAGGGGCCTGAGTGAGTGCAAGTTTTACTGACTCAAAATATTTCTTGGCTTCAACAGTCCACTTAATTCCTGCACCTTTCTTTAGCATTTCAGTCATTTTTCTAAGGTGCTCAGCAAGGTTGGGAATGAACCTCCTAAGGAAGTTGATCTTCCCAATGAAGGACTATAACTCCCTGATGTTTCTTGGGTGTGTGATTTGGAGTATTCCCTCAACTCTCTGTGGGTCTATCTTGATCCCTTTCTCAGATATGATGTGGCCAAGAAATTTACCTTCTTGCAGCCCAAAAATAGTTTTCTTAGGGTTCAGGGACAGACCATACCTTCTACATTTTTCAAAGACTTTCCTCAGATGTTTCAAGTGTTCTTCTTCAGTTTTAGAAAAGACAGTCAAGTCATCCAAGTAGATAACTATGAAGTGTCCTATCTCCTCTGAGAAAGCTATGTCCATCGCTCTCTGGAAGGTGGCGCCAGCATTCATCAATCCAAAAGGCATTTTCACATACATGAAGGTGCCCCATGGAGTGGTAAATGCTGTTTTGAGTTGATCTTCTGGGAGTACCAGAACTTGATTATATCCTGAAAAACCATCAAGCAGGGAGATTCTTTTAGAGCCTACTACCTTCTGTAGGATATGTTCCATTCTAGGCAAGGGGTAGTTGTCTTTTAGGGAGGCTCTGTTGAGGTTTCTAAAGTCTATGCATAACCTGATCTCTCCTGTTTTCTTCCTTACAGCCACTAAGTTTGACACCCAATCAGAAAACCTTACGGGAACTATTATGCCTGCATCATACATCTTCCTGATCTCTTTCTCTACTGCAGGCAATTGTTTTGGATTGATTCTACGAAGTTTTTGTCTGAAAGGCTTCTGATTTTCTTTCAAGGGTATTTTGTGTTGTATGATGTTGGTGTCATAGGCCTTTAATTCTTCATAGCTCCATGCAAACACATCAATGAATTCCTTAAACAAGTCAATGTATCTTTTCTTCATGTCTGCAGATATAGACTTAGCCAGTTTTATCATTTTGGGTCTGTCTTCAGTGCCTATGTTGCATTATTCTACATCTGAGTCTGCATGTTCAATAGTGGGCTTCTTTGCTACGTCATCAAAGTCAAAAAGGTCCTCTAGGGGTGCTAGGCCTCTGGGTATGTTCTTATCTTTGGCCTGCAGCACCTCTACCTCTTTGGTATCTGTGTTTTCATGATTTTCAGTTGGATTTCCAGTTTGCTCAGAAAAAGAATTTATTTCTATGTTACAGGGTGTTTCTTGTTCATCTGGGGGATCCTCGCTTGGGTGGTTGTCATCAGAAATCGAGTCTAAATCAGAAAATTCAAACTCATTCCTGCCCAACAGGAAATCTTCGATCTGTTTGTCTCCTTCAAAGACCTGCCAATATTTTTCATTCTCTGGCACTGCAGGCCTGAATTTGGTGTGAATGATAACCTGTTGGTCAACTGGGGTCTTAGGATATGAGCTAGCTAGACAAGCTAATCCATTTGCAATTGCATTTTCCCCCCTAGGAATGAACGCTAATTCATATTCAACAAACGTTTTCAGCAAATCCAGAGTGTCATTCCTATATGCCCTAAGCCTGGGGTGTTTTGCTGAATACTCACCATTCACCTGTTTGATGACTAACTCAGAGTCTCCCTTCACAGCTATCGTACGGGCTCCTAATTTCTTCAATAAATTCAGAACCAGGATGAGAGCCTCATACTCTGCAATATTATTCGTGCATTTGAAATGCAGATTCACAGCATGGCTCTCTGTGTGGTCATTTTCTGTGTTACGTAGCCACACTCCTGCTCCAGCATTTTTCTTAGTACAAGACCCATCAAAATTCATTTCCCACAGGGGTTCGCCATTATGTTGTGTTGGGGAGCCTGTACTAGATTGTGGGTTGTCTAGTTCCTCATGTGGTGTGTTAGTTTGAGAGGTGTGACTAATAGGCTAACTGCATAGCGTTTCTGGTTCATTCTGAGTTTTGTTTTCATTATCCTACCCACAGTTTTCTTCATTGTATTCTTCCAGGGTAGCCATTATGCTAAAGTCCATGGGCTCCATGTTTTTTCTCGAATTTTTACTTTCAGATTCTGGCTCTCCTAAGGATTGGTCATTATAAAGGATGAAAGAATCCAGGTCTATGTGTACGGAGTATAATGGTGAATTTTCAGGCTTCTCGGGGCTACTGACTAAGAATTTGATCTGAGACTCTCTATACAGTCTCCTAAGTTGGCCGAATATAGGGATAGTGGCATATGAGCCATCCATCTACATTGTTCCTTGCAGTTTGGCTCCCCATGATCTAGATAGCAGCATGCCATACTTGGGTGGCACATCTACCACCACCACATCCATGACCATACATTTGGCAGGAATCTGGGTCAAACTCACACATAAATATTTGATCAGGCCTAGGCATTTTACTCTGCTAGAGTCAAATGAATATAGATCTTTGTAGGGTTGTGTTATCTCTAGGCCAAGCCTTTCCATCACTACCTTAGGCATTAAATTGTGTGATGCTCCAGAATCATGCATGGCATTGTGAAGTATCTTGTCATGAATGTTGAGACTGATATAGAAAGGTGGAACTACCCCTTCCTGAAATTTTCCTTCAATTTTTGGACCAAAGAGTAGGGCTGGTTGATCATCAGTCATATTTACAGTATCGTTGTTTTCCCCTAGGTTTAATGCTTTCAAAATTTGGCCTTTATACACATCTTGAGCGGCCAGCTCAGATAATGGTACAGAGATTTTGATTTTTGCAAGTTCACTCTCTAAATTGAAAGTGGACTGGACCTTTGTAATACTCAATTCTGTTTTATTTGCCACTGCTTTAGTGGCTGAATCCATTTGTCATTTCTCACTATGTACGGGGTTGGGAACAATTGTATCAGGAGTACTAACTGAAGTGCTAGTACTGCTGGTTGGTTGGCTTTGTTTTTCAGAATCTTGGTTGTCTTTCTCCTTATGTTTACCAGAACTCTTAGCTGCTGATTTGCTATTTACAGAGGTTGCTTTGGAAATTTTATCAGGTCTTTTCTTGATGGTTACCTCAGGAGTCTTTGTTTTGGAAGTATCTTGGCTTTTCTTGCTCCTAAGTTCATATTTTTCTTGGACCTGCATCATGGCATTTTCAAATCCTAATATGTAATCCTCAGTTTCTAACCATTCCTCACCCCAATATGAAGGTGAGGGTTGATCTTCTTCTGAATCATAGTTAAGGACTGAGTCCTCTTCTTCAAACATTTTTATTGCATTCCCTTCAGACTCTTCAATGATTCCATCATCTTCATCTAAAAACTTTCGAAATGGGGGGAACAATTTGTTGATCCGACTCTCTTTGTCCGTTGGGAGCAAAGATTGTTTCTTCTAATGGTTTGCTCCCCGTTTTGGCTTCGTTTTTGGACAACCATCCTCTATATCATTTGTTGCGCTTCTTCCGCATTTTTAGACAAGCCTCCTATTGCTATTTGGGATCGATGTGGAAGCTACGTTGTCATCCCTATATGTCACCCTTTTTTCAGCTTTTAATCTTGCCCTTTTTTCCATTAAGTTTGCTTCTATGGTTATGGATCCTTTCTGCATGTCTTCCAGGGTGGTGTACTTTTTATCTCTAAGCTCATAGGCCATTTCAGCATCGAATCCATCAGGATACTTAGCCAGGGCCATACCTTGAGGAGGTTTCATGTGTGGAGGGAGGGCATTGTAAATGCTGTTGAATCTTGTAGTATAATCATGAACGCTCTCTCCTACGTTCCTCTTAAGGGACATGTATTCTGCTAGGAGTTGGCGAGGGTTTGCCCTAACCTCCCATTTGTTTATGAAGGTCTGGTATAATGCCGGGAGATCTTGAATATTTCCAAGAGGTAAACTCTTAAGCCATTTCTTCACCTCCCCCCCTAAGCTTTGGGCAAAGATTCTCATTTTGATTGTTTCATCATCAATTTCCATATAATCAAAAGAATCCTCCATCTTATCTACATGTTGCTGAGATGTTATGGACTCTTTAGCAGTGAAGTGTGGGATTTTTGACTGATAATCATTGGGCAAGGGTAACAAGGGTTGAGGTAAAAGCAAAGGCACATACCAAGCTGCCATGACAATATTCTGATTAGGTATAGGGTTGGCTTGAGCAGTTGGTATTTGGATGACAGGGATGTTAGGACCAGCAGAAGTCTGTTGAGCAGATCTAGGGTGGGAGAGCCCCAAGTTTCGAATGAAGTGGATATCGAGTGGTGTAGATGGAGGGGTTCCACTGTCCCTAGTGTTGTGACCACTATGAGATGGTGTACTGTGAGGCTCGAGGTCTTGCTGGTCCAGGTGATTGAATGACCTAGCTCTAGGTAATCTATTAGGTATGTATAGGTCAGGGAGGTAATGTGATAGAGCTGTTAGGTCTTCTGGTGCAGAATTAGCTCTATGAATGTGACTGGAAATAGCTGGTCTTTTAGGTGTAGGAGCTCCCTTGAGGATACTCTCTGGATTGTCAACTATTTCAGGTGGGTCAGGGTTGGGACAAGATCTTGTGTGAATAGTTCTAAAAGCCAGAATGTTATACTTCTACCTAAACAGCTTAACCCTTCTTGTTACTTCTTTTGTGGTTAATGTTGTCTTAGGGGCTGGTCTCCCAGTGAATTCTGGTTGTGAAACCAAGATAATCAGCAGGCCTACTGATCACCAATGGAGTCTTTCCGTTTAATAAAAATGGAGTCGTCGGGTGGAGGGTTTAAGATGTTTCTAGG
Source organism: Pinus albicaulis (assembly GCA_034641835.2). Lineage (NCBI taxonomy): Eukaryota > Viridiplantae > Streptophyta > Pinopsida > Pinales > Pinaceae > Pinus > Pinus albicaulis. Next base: position 121,624 of record JAXQQM020074941.1, read on the forward strand.
GGGTACACTGTCCACCACAGTGCTCAGGCACTGTCACCCTTCAGGAATCTCCTCTAAAATAGCAAGCTCCAACCAGAGATTGATTGGGAGGGCATTTACCAAATATTTCACCTCTAAAAAGAGGATGAGATCTGGAGGCTATCTGGCCCTTTCCAGGCTCTGTCTAAGAGTACGATGGATATTCAATAATGGAGGTCGATTCAAGAAAGGAGTGACTAGCTGTCAACCTGACTAGAGTTCTAAGTTTCTGAGTTTCTATGATTTTTTAAGGTGAAATGCACTCAGATTTTTCCCCAGTGGAGTCGCCATTATGTTGGGGTTCCCATGTTTTGGCCAGCTTGACAAGACCAAGAGATGAGACAACATAGAACCACTTTCAGACCTTAGGATCTAGCCCTCCTAGGTCCAAAGAGGGATATCTCTATATGAGTCAAAGTGTATGTCTTTGAAGCTCTAAGTTATGATTTTAGGCTAGTTATATGCACAGGGTTTGTTTGTTTAATTAAGAGTTTGGTTGCTGGGAATCAGGAAGGAAGGGTTCCTCACAAGACAAGGATTATTATAGAGTGAATTTAGGCCGTAACAGATAACTCAGGGAACATCAAGGCCATTGGGCTATGGATTCAAGAAAGGATTTATTTGTAATCAATGTGCAAGCTTTCAGTTGGGCTAGTCATCTAGAGCATTTGGATATTAAAGGAGATATTTGGAATGGGACATTAAGGACTGAAAATGAGTGAAGGAGAACCATCCAACTTTGTCTATAGATCAGGTCAGAGGTCATTTAACCTGCACCGCTTGGACACTAGGGAGGCAAAACAAGGGATCTTGGAAAGGCTTAATTGAGGTGGCGTGATCCCAGTGAGGCAGAGATTCGTGGTTGCGGACCCCCCGCCTCAACACATCCAACCAAATCAACAAGAACATCTAAACACTAATTTCATTAATTCATACATCAGAGAGCGTGCAATAAATCCACTACACCGGGTTAAATCAATTGAAATCAAGAGATTCGTACACACATATAAGCAGAAAACATAAAAGGCTGGGAGAGCAGCAACATAAGGTACCGATCAAGGACAAATCTTATGCCAAAATTTTGATGCAAGCCTGAAGAAACATGATGAAATGAAAGCAAGTCAATCACAAATACAGAGAAAGGAAAACATCACCAGCTGCTTTAGATCAGGATCCAAAGAAACATGCTTGTCATATTAAAAACAACACCAATCAGGTACACCACAGCCCATAGCTTGAGCATTCAGTCTGAATACATCTATTCTCAGTCTATCTTACAATATTACACAGAGAACTTGTCTCAAGAGGAACAATGCTTGCATTTCACTAATATCTCATCAACAACCATTACAATGTCTTCCCTCTATGCTTTATAGCAGCTGATGAATAGAAAATTGACTGAGAAGGTAGGTGAAAATTAAATGTATCATTAAACACAGAGTAGAGAAATAGGGCCGAGGCCCATTCTGTTTTAGGACTGAGTTTTAAATGTCTGTCACCTCTATATGCAGGGATGATCTTCTACAGATTTTCCTTTACTCCAGACATGACTTTGCTGCATTTTGGTGGCCATACTTTGTTGTACTTGTAGGGAATAAACAAATGGTAAACAATTGCTGAGAAGTTTGTTCACATAAATATTCTGATTGTTTTGAACTGCTATTAGGGTGGAGATCTTTTCAGGGACATGGTGTGTAATAAAAGCAATATGGGTGCCTTATACTTTGATAAGAAAAACATTCTGCTGATGAAAAACCCGGATATTACCTT